>BJCM01000247.1:0-23499 GCA_018326385.1 Flaveria bidentis | reverse complement strand
TCACGTACCTTGAGTTGTCTTGATGCATACACTATGACATTGTTGCGTTACATCAGTACACATCCTAAACCCTGGATGGATACATCATAATTGACAACAAAGTCATCCGTTCCTTCTAGTAAAGCTAGGATCGACGCACTACAGAGTTTGTCTTTAAGTGTCTGAAATGTTGATTCCTCTTGGCTGCCCCATTCGTAAAGGGTTCCCTTGTGGGTTAGGGCAGTCAAAGGTTATGCTAACTTCGAGAATCCCTCAATAAATCGTTTGTAGTATCATGCTCAACCAAGGAATTGTCGTACTTCAGTAGGCATTTTCAGTGTCGGTTAATCCTTGATTTCTTCAATCTTTGAAGGATCTACATGTATACCCTTTTCGTTCACCACATGACCAAGAAACTGCACTTCTCGTATCCAGAAGTCACATTTTGAGAACTTTGCATACAATTGTTCGTTCTTCAACAAATCCAAAATGATCCTTAGATGTTTGTCGTGATCTTCCTTATTCTAAGAGTAGATTAGTATGTCATCAATAAAGACAATGACAAACTTATCCAAATAAGGTTTGCAAACACGGTTATGAGGTCCATGAAAACTGTTGGGGCATTGGTCAATCCAAAAGGCATTACTGCGAACTCAAAGTGCCCATAACAAGTTCGGAATGCCGTCTTCGAGATGTCTTCCTCAGAACTCGAAGCTGATGGTAACCTGATCTTAGATCTATCTTGGAATAGTAACTTGATCCTTTCAATTGGTCAAACAAGTCATCAATGCACGGGAGTGGATATCTATTCTTGATTGTCACCTTGTTCAGCTCTCGGTAATCAATACATATTCTGAAGGTTTCATCTTTCTTCTTCATGAACAGCACTGGAGCTCCCCAGGGTGAAGAGCTGGGACGTATAAATCATTTGTATAGCAATTCTTGCAATTGCTTAGACAGCTCTTGTAGTTCGTTCGGTGCTAAACGGTACGGCGCCCGAGCGATCGGAGCTGCTCCAGGTGCTAATTCAATCTGAAATTCTACTTGCATGTGTGGGGGAAGTCTAGGTAGGTCCTCGAGAAATACCTCAGGAAAATCTCTAATTATAGGGATGTCATCCAGTCGTTTCTCCTCAGTAGTCTTTTCGGTGACTACGGCGAAAATCGCCGAATGTCCTTTCCTCAAAACTTCTGAGCCTTCATGTATGTGATGACACTAACCACTGCACAACTCTTGTCGCCTTCCACGATGAGTATCTTTCCATCAGGTAAAGGTAGTCAGATGAGTTTCTCACGACAAATGATTTCGGCTTGGTTCTTAGACAACCAATCCATGCCAACAACGACATCAAAGCTACCGAGTGTAATAGATAACAGGTCAATATCAATATCATGCCCAGATAGACTAATCTTACAACCCCTGTATATACGTGAAGACTCAATGATCTTACCGTCTGCTATATTCTACTGTATAATTTGTATCTAGGGCTACAAAATTATCATCTAGCAATTGACTGAACTTATGCGAAATGAAACTCCTATCAACACTAGAATCAAATAGCACAAAGGCAAAGCAACCATTGATAGGAAATTTACCAATTATAGTAGAAGGATCATTACGAGCCTCACCTGAACCGATGACGAGTGCTCTACCTTTAACACCGCCATTTCCATTGCCATTTCCATTGCAGTTGTCAGCACCACTACTACCGACATTGTTTTTCTCGGGCAATTCCTCTTGAAGTGTCTGGTTTGACCGTATTCGTAACATCCCTTCTATGTTACTTAAGGTTGAGGATACTTAGCCAGGGATATTCACGCGACAACTCTTGATGGCATGGCTCCACATCGCTCTCAGATGACCTCATTGCACAACCCATGGCGATAACGGTTAGACTTGCTGCTTATAGTGGAAACACAAAGATGTAATAGTTGGGGTCATTGTAAGACACTTTGTTAACTGACCTTACGTCAAACACAGTCAACCAAGAAAATCCAATCTGGATCCCACCATCGGGGGACGAGGAAAAGTAACTTACACTCAACATGATAAATAACAAATGAAACGAATGTTGGAACGTTTAAACGGCCAAGACTCTAAGTCTTAAGATTAACGCAATGGACAAAGAATACATGTGCATAGAGTATTACTCTATTGTAACTTTCATGAATATTACATGCATATCAAATAAATAGTATTGTATGATAACTAGAATGCTAGAACGAGCAACATCTCATAAGGACTGGGACTATTGTCGTAATACAAATACAATTAAGGTTCAAGATGGATGAAAATTTTTATAAGAGTGGAGATGAAAGATTTCTTCCATATCTTTAGTGAAGTTTTATACAGATTGAGACTGTCGTGTCCTCAAAGTATAGAAATGAAAATTTGTACTGACTATGATTGTTATCAACCGACAGGATTCGCAAGACTTCTCATGCACGACAAATTACAATTACGTGTGCACCCGTGATGGTAATTTGCTTTGCATGGTCACCCCTAGTTCCTTCTATCCGAGCTAACATACCTTGTCAAGTACAGAGTGTTATCAATGATAAAGGTATCAAAGACATATTTATTAAAGCAAGGGTCGATTAATCAAGGTTGCATGAAAGAATCGATTTAGGAAAATATACACTTGGGCAAGGAATCGTCGATGCGCTCAGACCAAATGGGTAAATACCTATTCCACCAGTACAGCTATTACCTTTGATATTTATTAAAGAATCGATTTATCGTAAGTAAACTTTTATAAATTGTCTCCTAATGTGTATGGTAGCCACCAGTACAGCTATTAGCTATTCCACAAGGCAGATGAGTGGCAAGGTAGGTAAAGAAGGTTTGACAGCAGCAACTCTCATCTGTGAAACGCATTCAACAAGATGCAGAACATGCTCCTAATGAACCATCTAAGTTAGGTACCAATGGTATTGTATCCAATTCCAAGAGGTATAATGTAGAAGGTAACGTACATGTAATTCGTAAACAACCTTTTTCGTGACTCACGGCAACTCATAGTCACTTGTACGAAGAAACATGAGGTAACAACGGGAAATCAAGATGAACTGGTCTTTTTCCCGTAAATATAGAATGAAGAGATGATTATGCCATTCCTGTAGCCGAATGCTCATAGGAATATGCCATATCAGGCAAATCCCAAGCAAGTATAGCAATTTAGATCAACACAAACTAATAAAGCTAAACGTGTCTATATGCATGCAACTAATGCATCAGGCTATAGTCTAAATGCAATGCAAATGAAATGCATATTTAATTTAGTTCGCTATAACCATTGGCTCTGATACCAATCTGTCACACCCTCAATTTCCATAAACGGGGTAATACCATTAGGCGCATGACATACCAGGATCTTAGCCATTAGTTACACCAAACGACACAACAATTACAAAACATAATTTTCAAATTAAATAAAGTTTCTTAAAATCAGAATTAAATACGAAACATGAAAATAAATACGGAAGCGTATAAACCATAATTTAAACAGCGCAAACACGCGCAAACCAAGTAAATATAATTTGTAAAAAAATGTAAATTATTCATTAGACCCTACGATGATGAATGCAATGCATGATGTTCCTATCCATGCACACCTTAAGGACCTGAAAGAAACATGCTAAAGTGTCAACACAAGGTTGGTGAGTTCACAGGTTTATCAGAAAACAGTAAGCAATAGGTAATGAAATCCAGATTAAATAATCAAAGCCTATAAGTAGGTAGCTAGCCTACAACAAGTCACTATGTGTATGAATTTCGCGACCGAGCTGACAGTAATAATATAATGAATGCCCCGGCTGTGGATACCAAACCACAACACTGTAAAACAGGTTAACCATTCACCCGTTTGACCTCCAGTCAAGCTAGCGCGACTAGCCCGGGTGGGGTTTGTCAAACCCAGTTGATCTACTTAAAATCACCTCGCTAATACTATATTAACGGTCCGAACGAGGCGTAGTGGTATCACAATAGTAAACCAGTATATGCAGTATTTCCAATCTAAGTAACGTATAGTTTATGAAAAACAACATGTTTCTCTCCCCCAAAAGAGAGTATAATATGAAAGTGGGGCTGAGAACTCACCTTGAATGCACAACAATAAGTAATTGAAATTACAAATGATTTCTTTTTCCGAATTAACCTTATCGATTGACAAGGGCTGCGATCGATGAGACAGGAAACATCAAAACAATGGCGTGGCGAAGGATGTTGCCGAAATAAACGTTATGCCAAGGGAAGGCAGGCGAAGACAGAACTCACTGGGTGGAGGTATGTCGTTCTTCCACAATCAAGGGCTGCAACGATGGGCAACCTGCGCTTAACCGGGGACTGATCGGAGAGCTTCTTGTGTTCAAACGTGATGACCAGAAAGTTTTCGAGAGGGAGAAGGTAGCCGTCAACGGTTTGGGATGAGATTAGGGTTACAGGGAAGGAGAAAGGGTTGGTGGTTATGTGGGTGCTAAGGATGGGGAAGGGAGTTATAGACACATGTTTTCATTATGCGTTTGTACACCTTTAGTCCTCCTGGTTTCCATAATTTACACATTAGATTAAATTAGTTTAACTTATAATTCTAAGTTATTTGTGTTTAGATATAAATCATGATAATAAGTTATTATTATAATAATAATCATTATTATTTATAGTAAATATTTGGTTAATTATAATTTGATTAAACCATAATTTAACAGAGAGAGGTTAGATCAAGGGCGAGGTTAACGTGAAAACTCAGGTTGTCACACCAACCTTAAATACTAAAGAGTGATTTGGTAATTCAGAAATCCTTATTCTGTTTATAAAATTCGAAGTGCATAAATTCTCATCGAATGTATCGTTAATATACTCTTCTTGGCTTATAGAATCGGAACAAATGTACTCTTTTTCGTTATCTGAAAACAATGAAAGTAAACGATCATTGATCTCCTAAAAAACTTTATTTTTTGGAGCAAGTATTGCTCTCTCTTGAAAAAAAAGTTGGGTTTTCAGAACTACTAATGATAGAAAGATACACAAACTCGATTAAATCCGAGATGGGATCGACCGAATTATTAATAAGAAGATCGTGTGGTATATCTATCATAGCCTCCCCATCATTCGATCTACCAAAGTCATCTTCACCTAATTTTAATAGCAAATTTACAAAGTTGTTTATTTCTTTGATATTGCATTGGCCGACACTAACAGTTACTCTCATGTTTATTGTGAGAGTATGTACCTTGCACTTTTTCCAAATATACGTAGAACTTAATGATGCGTTTACAATATCTTGTCTGCTACCTTCACAACTCAAAATTCTAAGAATTTGGTGAAAACACTCACATTTCTTCTAGTTGTCAAGAATCACAATCACCAACTAAAAGTAACGAAAGTTACATAAATTAACCAAAACCAAGAAAATTGGGAATGGAAACCCTACACATTGAAGGGTGAAAGGGAGATCATAACATATATAGATCATAAATGTGATACAAAATTGTAAGAATACTGAAAATCGATACTTTTGAAAAAGTGATCGAGTATAAGATAATTTTGAACAAGTTGTTGACATGTCAAATCATGAGCTAGATATTGGGTGGGTGTGAGGATATAGTATGAAGAGATTGAGATTTGAATAATATACACAGAAAAATTATGTGCAATAATGAGATCAAATTTAGATTATTTTAACCCTGTAATCGGATATAGGATATAGTATTAAACCAGATCGGATCGAGCTATTTATTTAATACTAATTTAAGTAAACCCGTGTAATTTCAAAAAATAAAATATTAAATATAATAAAAATATATGAAGTATAAAATGATTATTTAAAATAATATATGATTAAAATTACGTATGAGTAATAATTATAAGTAATAAAATAATGATATTAAATTTTAAACTTTTGTTTTTAAATTTTTTCCAAAAAAAAGTAAATACTTTTTTTCAAAACAAACAGTTTTAAAAAATGTCATTTTTATAATTTCTTATTCTAACTCCTAATTTTAATTATATTTAGTTTATAAAAAAATTACTTTTAATAAACATCAAATTTAAAATATTTCATATTTTAAAAAAGTTTAATGTTTTAGGAAAAAATATTGTTTTATAAATATTTGTTTCTAGAAATAACATTAATAAAAAACAACTTTTCTTAATTTATTAAAAAAATTCTAAAAATAATTAAAATTAGTTAATATTTTTAATTTAGGTAATTATTTAAGATAAGATAGAGAATAAAAAAACAAACTTAAAGGGTGTAGGAATATGTCAAGTGTCTCCATAAGTTAATATTTTAGTATTATATATATATATATGTGTGTGTTCATTAGTAAACCATAAAAAGGTGAGAGGACAATCTTCACCGTTCATCTCACATGTTTAACTAATAGATAACAATTTTTATTTTTTACTCTTGGAGGGTGTGTGAGGATTATCCCAAATCATTTACCTAGGTTTAAATTATTAAGTCAGACATGTAGTTAATCTAGCGTTAGTTTGTATGTTTGTTATCTAATTGTAATTAGTAAAAGGTCAAGTTGTAAAGTTTGAAACCTAGAACCCATATTTTGGGTTCCAAGGATGCAACTTTCCTAGGGAACCCTCATAACATTCTTGGGTGTCGAACATGCATAAGTTATCGAGTTTGTAATCAAACAAGGGTTACAATCCTTTAAATATATATTCAAATCCTATTGATTTGTCATTGATTATCATTGTGTCTTTTATAATATGGGCAAATTGGTCTCAGAACCAAATGGCTTGTTTGATAAAAATCGTTCATAGTTTGTTCATTATGTTTGCAAAACACCATCATCAGATTTATATTCTTAAGTCCAAGGCACATAAGAAGGTGTTGGGGCAGTTTGACGTCGAAACCAAAATTTTTAGGTATTGTTTCCTATTCTTTAGAAAGGAACCAAAGCGATAGTGGGTTATTCGAGACAATAATGGTTGTGGGTTGTTGTTGTTTATTATTTCAATCAAAAAGAGAAAATGAACGGGCAATTCGTTTTGTTTGATTTTTACCAATCAAAGAAAAAAGTCAGACTCGAGTGTTGTTCATAAGTTAATGACGTAGATATCAATTGACAAAGTAAGGGACTTTGTTTGCTTGATGGGTTGATATTGTTTATAAAGCTGGAATCATTGATGGAAGATTCACGCCTTCTAGATTTGCAATTTTAAGTCAAGTTAGAAGTTTAATTTGAATGCTTATACCTATACAAGATAGAAGTTAGAACTTTGATTACTTGCTAACAAAAGTTAGCTTAGAACTTTGAAATCAACATTTGATTCTTGTAAGAAAACCTAAGAAAGTATTACTAAGAGGTCAGTACGAACCAAAAATATATAATAGTGGTTGTCATGACCAGACGCTAAATTGTGTTTGAGTTGTGCGTTTACTTGCATCAACTATAGCCTGATGTAGTTGTTCATTTATGTTTGCCTTTCGACTTGAGCGTCAATATCGTTAGGGTTTTTGAACCCGCTGTGATGCGATCCAAGTCCTAGAATTTATAAACTCAATTTAATTAGATAAATTGACAATTAATTATAATAAAAAAATAACTCAAAGCCTCAACTATAATAAACTATCACACATAACCCCTAAGTTTGGCTATGTAGTTGTAGTTGAAACTTAACTTGGTCAACAAGAAAAGAATAAAAAAAAAAACTAGGTAGGCACCTTAGACTTTGACCAACCTGTTAAAACTGGCCAACCTGCCTCTTGCATGTCTTTAATGGATATACGCCAACACTTACGCGATTTTTAGTCGCCTTATTTTTCCATATTTCTGGTGCCACCCTTGTTTTCCTTATTTTTCGGGTGCCACATCAGCCGACATCAATAGTTTTTTTATTTTCTCTATTCTGTTCATTTTACTGGTAATCGTTTTCTATTTTTCTTATTTGTCCAAAATAACCATATGTATAACTACTAATGCATAATATACAATTTGGATTAAAAAAAATCTCATTTTCCTTATGAATTGGTGAGTGTATCTAGCTTTTACCCTAAAATTTTCTAAGAAATTGGGGAAATGGTGTTCGCAATCATGGACTTCATTCGATGGTTCGAGTTCCCTCTTAATAAATGCTCTTGAACATGTTATATTTACTAAATATGATGTTTATAAGCTACTGGATGCCTTAAACGCACGCAATCAATTTTTAAAAGTTGGATATTGTGGGTTAAAAAGTCACTTAAAAGCTTCTAGCTTTGGAAAGGCATTGGAATGGAGCTTATCAATGATGATTAATCACTCCTAATCAATTATAAATTAGAAGCACGCTCGCTTTGTAGATTTCACAATTAATTTCATGAACCCTAATCCTCTCCCGAATCAAAACACACATAAAAACATTGTTTTATGAAGTGAAAAACCTAATTTACATGCATTTGAAGAAAATGTTTATACTTTTGACCGAACCGGTTAATGACATACCGGTCTAACGCTTGTTGAGATTCAAACCCACTTTAGATCAAAACAATTTAAAATATTTTTTCTTATCATTTCTCAAGAACAAATTATTCTCAAAACAATATATTAAAAACTAGGATGATATAGTTGATCCCAAGAACAAATTTGATAAAAAAAGATATAACAAACAAACCAACTCATGATCCATTAATCGCACTGTTTTCATTTAACGAATGTTACTTTGTTAATAACCAACAAAAAAGAACTTTTTACTCATGATTGTTTAGAATTTAGATTTCAAACATCCAATCTGAGATCGAGTGTCTATTAATTCATGATCACCTACTTTTTATTTTAAACATAAGTAGGAAACGAAAGAAAATAAAATTGTAAAACACCAATCCCATAAAAGTCTCAATGAGTTGTGTTCTTTTTGTATTATTACATTGTAAAAGTATTAAATATTGAAAGGTTTTGGTTTAATGGTGCCCAATGGTATCAAGGTGTGTAACTAATATAAGTAGATCTGAACACCACCAGTTCCAACGCAACATGTAAAATTAATTCAAAAACAAATGATATAGAGGGATGCGATGTCCGACCAAAAATACATATACACCACTCCGGTTAAACAATTTTATCTTATATCACTGCTCAATTTGCCAAGATTAAACTTGCAAATACAAATTAATTCAACTGTTACACTTAAAAGATAAAGTAACAATTTTTATTTTTAAAACATGAACTCTTGCCTCATATTATTCCTTCACTCAAGTCATACATAGAGAGTTGACAAAGATTTATGATACCACGTACAATAATCGATGCTTAATTCCTATGAAAAAAAGAGTAAGTTATAAGTTCGGTCTCTATGTTTTCATCTAAATCTTGGATTTAATCTTTGATCTTTAAAACTTATAGTATGATCCTTAATTTTCAATCTCTCTTTTATTCTTAGTCCAATATCTTCACTTTTGTAAAATTCAAAAAAGATGTATTTATGTTTTTCATTTTTAAAACATTTTATTTATTTGGGTTTACTAATCTTCCATTTTCTGGTTGTTGTCTTGTATTTGTTTTATGTAAAACCACAAGGTCCGAACGTAAAATTCATTACCAAATAAAAACGTAAGTTAAACAACTACGAAATTGAATCAACTTAACATCTCGTGGGTCATGCCCAGGACTTAAGAGAAAGACATGCATGAATTAAAATAAACAAAGTTGAAAATAAAATAAACAAAAAACGGGTCACAATCATTAAAACATCATGAACGAGTCAGTTAACAGGCGTAATCAGACATACAACAGAAACATAGTGTCTCCTCTTATGAGGCTTAGGGTTTAAGTCACAATTCGCAAGCGGTATAGATTTAGTAGTAATTTTAAAATATGCAAAATCGTTGATCTTGCTAGACTTGAGTTATTTTTAACTTTATTTTTTAAACTATAACAAAATATCTAATTAGGCATATTCCCTCCTGGTTTAGTTGGTAGGTCTATTTGTATATTCACAATAGACCTCGTAATAAAGTAATTAATTAAAGATCATCTTCCTAAATCAATTATTAAAGTAATTAATTGCAGATCATCTTCCTAAATCAGTTATTAATTATTGTTTAAAGGGGTGATATTTTAAAAGAGAATATGTCTGAAAATAGTAATCAAGTTTCAAAAGTGTTTTAACTTAGTCACTCATGTATATTTTTCTTAAATTGGACCATTAAACGATCAAATCGAGTCATCATTAAATTTTCTTATATCAAGAAAGTAACGGTGGAGAAGACGTGGAGATCAGAATTTTCAATATATAAAATTATATTAAAAAAATAAAAAAACATGTTAATTATAAAAAAAATAAAGAAAAGTACTTAAAATTTACGTCAACTTTTATATCAGTATCTAAAGATAGAAAAAAAATATTTTCTAATTGACACAAAAAGAATAACATGCTAAAAAATATGTTAAGACTTTTAATTTATATAAAATATAAAAACAGAATGACATAATTAGAATACTTTTAAAACTTGAGTTATTTAATTGAAATACTTTTAAAAGTTGGTTACTATTTTTATAAAGTTACGCAATTTTAAAACCATAGTCCTTTTTGAAAAAAGTCGCCTTAATATCATTAAACTTAGTCATCAACTCTTACTTTTTACGCTCATTTGAGTTCCTTTATAATCTTCATTCTTCAATTTACAAACATTATATATTTACACCATTTATTTTCTAAGTCAACAACTCAATTAATATTAAAATTGTTCAAATGTTAATATATTATAGGCAGGGTCGGTCTAATAGTTTTTAAAAACCACAAATCTACAAAATCTTATAATTTTTGAGTCTTGCTATAAATCCACAAAGCCCCATTAAAAATGGATATTTTATTAATAAATTTATATCATATAAAAAAAGATATTTTATTAATGAATTTATATCATATAAAGTTAGAAAATTAAATTTAATAAAAACATCTTTACATACACAATATACAATTAAAAAAATTTAACTCTGCAAACTATAATCGTTTAATTTTGCAAACTAAAACTTAACATTTCATTCATCTTCTCCATCCATATAAATACACTAAAATTATTATTTGTTTGATTTCTTTTTCAATTAAATAATATTTTTATACGTTTATTATTACTTTTTTCATATCTCCTTCACTCACGATCACTTTAAAAATACTAAAATTTTTATAAGGGTTTGAACATTGTTTTCTCGTAATATAGATTGAGCAGTAACATTATCCCTCTCGTCCACTTACAATCACTTGTAACCATACGATATAATGTAGTGAATACACTCACATCAATTTAGAACAACATGTGATTGCTCTTACATCTCTTTATAATTGCTCAAACTAGCTTCGTTGATTTTATCCGTACCCGATTAACCAGCGGGACCCGATCTCATCCGTACCTGAAGAAACCCGACCCGAATAACCTGTTACTCGAACAACCCGAAAACCGATTAAACCAATTCTTATCAGGTTCGGGTTTCGGATAAAGTTTCAAACCTCAAAAACCCGAATAACCCGAAATCCAAATAACCCGAAATCCAAACAACCCGATCAACTCATATTATAATTAAGTAGATTATATGTATATACACTTGTTTAGATTGTTCAAATTGATCAAATTGTTTGTATATTAATATATATTTAAGAAACTTTTATAAATAAACTAATTTAAATCCACTAGTTCTATATGATTTCAAATGAAAACTTACGAAAATCTACTAAATTAAGTCTATTTTTAATACCCGAAACCCGATCCGAACAACCCGAAACCGATTAAACAGATTGTTATTCGGGTCGAAATTCGGATAGACTTTCAACGTTGAAAAATCCAAATAACCCGAACCGCGAACCGATTAACCTGAAACTCAATCAACACCCTAGCTCAAATCTCTATATAAGGATCGATGCTCATAAAGTCATTATTAATAGAGTCGCAATACAATTTCAATAATAATTAATAATCTCAGATTATATATTAACATAACCATCAATGTCGTTTAAGTTTAAATATCAGCTTATGTAATATACAGAGAGTCTCACTTAGTCTATAATTATAAACAATTTCAAAGGACTTTTTCTTATTAGCTAAAATCTTCGAACTTTTACGTTATTAATTAGGAGCATTGACGTATAGCATGTTTGGTTCACTTAAAATTAATATTTTAATAGTATATAGAGGTTTGTTGATAAGTAAGTTTCAGAAACATATTATTTAAATACTATAGGTCTGTTTGATAAATTTTTAATAATTATTAAAAAACTACCTTTTAATGTTTATTTAGATGATATCCTTTAGTGTTTCATAATTTCTTAGTAACTAACAGATAACTTTAAGATTGAATTTAAAAAATAACATTAAGATTACCTTTTAATTATTAAGAGTTTATAAACTATTAAAATATAATTTTTTATTCAATCAAAACTCTTATGTTATGTTCCCGGTCTCATTTAAAGAGAGAAAAGAGAGGAAGTACAAGAAAATAAAAAATAGTTAAGTTCCGGAATTTTTTTAATGGAATGATTGCTAGAAATTTGTGTTACCGAGTTTATTTAAGGAGAGGAAAAAAACTAAAGAAAAATGAAACCTAAAATCAATCATTTTAAAATGGAAGTAAATAGAGATAGAAAAAAAAGAAAGAGAAGAGAAGAAAAAAAAAGAATTAAAAAATATAAAATAAAATGTTTCATTTTTTACTATCGTCACTTGTTATTAGGTTTTAAAACAACCTTTTGTTTACCTTAGATAGAGCGACCCATACTATGGGCGTGTTTGAGATTGCTTTTCAAAACAACTTATTGACTTATTTATTTTTTTAATTAGTTAATAAGTTAGTATGAACTTACTTATCAATGGGCTGTTTGACAGCCTCTTAATCGGTCTGTTAATGGTTCAGATGTTTGAATGGTTTAGCACTTAATGATTCAGACTGTTTGTTTCACCAGCACATGTCTGAATGTTTAAGACATTTACCTCTGAATCGTTAAGCATTATACTGATGCTGAATGGTTAAGATGTCTAATGCTGAATGGTTAAGACATATTATTTGAATTGGTCGGATATTTGTCTTTGAATAATTAAATGATATACTAGCTCTTAATGGTTCATACATCTTAATGGTTCAGCACTTAATGATTCAGACCTCTTAATGGTTCAGCACTTAATCATTCAAAACTTGTCAAACAAACCCTAACTTATTATCCTCACAACCATCACATTATCAAACACTATATAATAACGTTTGAACTTTTTAAAGTTAATAAGTTAAAAAGTTAGTAAAAAAAGTCATTCTCAAACACCCGCTATATAATATTTTCAATTAACAATTTGGGCGAAAGTGCAAATCACAGGGTAATTGTATATTCATATGCATAGACTGAGACTCTTTTGAAGATTCGAACAAGCAGTTGAATTTTCGAAAAAACCATCTCTACTACGCATATATATATATATGATCGGTAGATAGTCAAGCCATTGCAATTACATTCCACATCTAACCCCTATCTCCACCGCAAAACCACAACGAACCACCACTGAACCGCCACTGAACCGCCACTGAACCGCCACTGAACCACCACTGAGCCACCATGGCGGTCGGAAAGGACACGGCGGAGGAGATAATGAAGCCTCGAAACGACACCAGAAGCTACAAGCGAATAGTCCTTCCTAACTCTCTTCAAGTTCTTCTCATCAGTGATCCCGATACAGATAAGGTATTATTGTATTGACCTCTATCTTCTTCCATTCAATCACTCTGATTCGTCAGTTTAGGGCTTTCTGTTGTCGCGTTGATCGGGCGTTTGCTTGTTTTGATAAACGGTTTATGTTAATGAGATTGTGAATTTGTTTCGTGTTTTGTGTCTTTGTTTGTCAGTCTGCGGCGTCGATGAATGTCGGTGTTGGTTCGTTTAGCGATCCTGAAGGTCTCGAAGGCCTTGCTCATTTCCTTGGTAAGGATTCTTCTTCTTCTTTCTGTTGGTTTTTACTATTGTTGCGGATGATGAGGATGATGTTTGTATGCGATTGAAAACGGAATTTACTTTAAACAGTTGTAGGTTTAGGTCAAATTGAAATTGATCGATATTTAACTTTGAAACTGAAGTTTTTGAAGTTGTTAACAAAATATATAAACATTGACTTCAAAACATGCCATTTCTGTATAAGTTTAAGTACATAGTTTCAATCATAATACATATTGATACTTGTTATCTATAGTTTATGCAGAATTATCTATATATACTTTGTTTTAGAGTTCACAGGATAGATCAGAGTAATGAGTCCAGGGGTCATTTAAAGATAACTTTAAGCTAACTTTTGTTTCATTTAATATTTAATTGCAGAACACATGTTGTTCTATGCAAGTGAGAAGTATCCTTTGGAGGATAGTTATTCGACATATATATCAGAGGTGCTTTATACCTTTCTCCTATTTGAAAACACATGCTGTTCCATGGGAACATCTTCTTCACAAACATGTTCATATGTTTCTTAGATGTTTTAGAACTACATGCCATGTATGTATAAATTATGATCTCATACTTGTTATTGCTCCTTTGAATTTTTTGTTAGCATGGAGGTCGTACCAACGCCTATACATCCTCTGAGCACACCAACTATTTCTTTGATGTTAATGCTGATTGTTTTGAAGAGGCTTTGGATAGGTACATATCATTCTTTTTTTGGCAATTCTATAATTACTTTGTGGCAGTTCCAGTTTTGTTATGATCAAATTAAGTAATCTGTTGGCATCTGTTAGTTTAACATGGCTTTTGTTAATACTTAATATCTTGTATAGATTCGCACAGTTCTTTATCAAACCACTGATGTCATCTGATGCAACTACTAGGGAAATAAAAGCTGTTGACTCTGGTTAGCATCATTTTAGTGGCTTGGTTGTTTTGTTACTATATATTTTAGTTAATAGTTGTATTCACTCCCTCCTTCCACTTGTTTTATACAGAGAATCAGAAGAATTTACTCTCTGATGTGTGGAGAATAAATCAGGTAATGTTGTTTACTTTTTTCCATACACCAATGCTATATAATAAGTTCTACATGAAGAGAAATCTGAAGTTCTAACTTCTTTGGCTACCATATTTTGCAGCTGCAAAAGCATCTCAGTGCAGAAGATCATCCATACCACAAGTTCAGCACAGGTTAGAATTTAAACCTTCTTGTGTAAGTCTATAAAGTAGTATTATTATTGTACATCAAGTGCCATGGTAAGCTACATTGTATAAAGAAAAACTCACCACAATCACAATCCTTTCATACTGCTTTCTTTGTTTGGTATGCTTGTGGAATTGAGTTTTCCTGTCATGTTTTTTGGTATTTAAATCTATGTTTTCTTAGTTATAGCTGTAGCGTAGAAAATTTAGTTTTCTGTTTTCTATAAAAAGTTCTCGTGAAAACATTTGATTTGAACATGTTTTCCGATTTTCATGTTTTCCTAGAATTTTTTTTAAATACCTATGTTTTTTCATAATTGAAATTTAAACACCTCCATAACATTTATATTGCATCTCATGTCATGAATAGGGAACTGGGATACACTTGAAGTAAGGCCAAAGGCAAGAGGGGTAGATACAAGGGATGAACTTCTCAAGTTCTACAAAGAAAATTACTCAGCTAACATCATGAATCTGGTAGTGTATTCAAAAGGTATGTATGTGTCAATGTTAATGGTCTTATTGACGTAATTCATTAGCATGTGTCATTAACTCATTTCTGAAAATTTTAATATCTTCAGAAAGCCTGGATAAAATTGAGAGCAGCGTACTTAGCAAATTTCAAGAAATAAGGAATATTAACCGTAAGCAGCTTAGTTTCCCTGGTCAACCCTGCTCTGAACATCTTAAGGTATTTACATTAACGGTGTTAATTATTTAGCTTCTTAATTTACTTGCATGTCACCTTCTTCCACTTTTCTAAGTGTCAGATAGTGAAAATATGATTATTGCATAATGGTATAGTTTCTTTGCTCTTTTGAACATTTGTTCTTGTTTTGTTGCTTTTGTTTCTTAGGTTATTGTTAAAACCGTCCCTATAAAACGTGGCCACAAGCTGAGAATTACATGGCCAATTACACCTGGCATTCATCATTACATGGAAGGACCAAACAGATATCTTGGTCACTTGATTGGTCACGAAGGAGAAGGATCCCTCTTCTATATCTTGAAAAAGTTGGGTGAGTTTCACCATTTTTAAAAGCATCTAACATCTTTGTTCTTCTTGTGTGTGTCTCTATATATGCAATTGTGTGCATTCATTCTATCATTATACTTGTGCTTTACAATTATCAACAATTTGTTTTAGATTAAACAAATCTTCTATGCATAATTGGAACTTTCTGAAGCCTTAATTGGTAACCTGTCAGTCCAATTACATTTCAATATGCATCTGTATAGATATTATCATCATCATCAGCATCATGTTCCTGAGTGAGTAGTGACATGAAATTGGTTGCAGGTTGGGCTAATAGTTTATCTGCTGGTGAATCTGACTGGACAATGGATTTCTCTTTCTTTAAAGTGGTTATTGATTTAAGTGATGCTGGTCATGGTCAGTGTTTCTAGTCCCTTGTGTGTGGAGATGTTTGTTCTATCACTTATCATATTTATATGAATTGTCTATTGAGATATTGGTTATGAAATATTACATGTTTACTGGATCCTAACATCAATTGCAATTATGTTTCATGAAACGCATGGTGGGACCATGTGCTTCTTTAACTCAAAACACCAGCAAATGTTGAACATATCATTGGACTCCTATTCAGATACATTTCGCTCTTGCAACAGTCTGGTGTTTGCAAGTGGATCTTTGATGAGGTACACATGCTAAATCTTTTTTGTGCTTGTTTGCGTTTTAGCACTTTATGATATGTTTAAGCCTTAAGGTCTGTGGTCCCATTATAATTTTAATTTGTAACTGCCATTCATCCTTGTTTTTAGTAATCCTTTATATGATGTAAACTGAAGCCTAATTGCACCTATGTTGGTTTATTATTTAATATTTCTTGGGCTGCCATCTTATGCGCATGTTTCTTCAATTTGTAATCTAGTTTAGTAGTGCAATATTTAGATATTTCATTTGATGGATATCCCTGTTTCATCATCATCAATTGGTCTCAATTTGAACAGAAAGTGAATTAAAATATCATGAGAACAATTATTTTGATGAATTACGAAGTATAATTGGAAATAACAGGTTTTCATACTTCATGTAAACAAATTACATAGTATAATTGAAATTACAGACGATTTCTAGGCTAATCACTCTTAACTATGAACATGGTGACACTATAAATTATATGAATAATTGTTTTGATGAATTACAAAGTCTAATGTGAAATTGAAGGTTTTCATACATTATGTAAACAAAATAAAATGTATAATTGTAATTACAAACAATTTCCAGACTAATCACTACGAACATGGTGAGACTATTAGAAATATTGCTCACACGCAGGACTGAATTCACAGAAAATTTCTTGATAAAATAAATTCTAGGTTTTAATTCTAGATCAACTTTATTTAACCTAGAGTTTGGTAATAATCGGTTCCATATGCCTAATTCTAACATATTAGTTTATATTTGACTATTTGAGTGTGATATTATGTTGCATGCTTTTTCAAAGTTCTAACAATGCTATTTGATGTGTCTTAAAGCTTTCAGCAATCTGCGAGATGACTTTCCATTATCAAGATAAAGTTCCTCCAATTGATTATGTGGTTAAATGTTCATCAAATATGCAGGTATGTATTTGCCATAACTCATTTTTTTTTCTTGAAAGCGGTAATTTTTAATTATGTTAGTTGTTATTTGAAGTTTGTTGTTGTAGTATGAACTAATTAATCCAATTACATACAATAATTATGATAGTTAGTTCTGATTATTTTTATTTTATTCATTTACCTTTTGGTGCCAAGGGTGTTTGTGGGAGCAGGCAAGCAGCCTCTCTATCCTTAGGATAGAGGAAAGGTTTGCCATCATCCAACCCTCCCCACACCCTAGTGATAGCTTTGCCATATGTGTGAGTTGTTTGTTTAGTACCAATTATTTTTGTGGTTGGCGTATTGATAAAATATGGATCATTTGTTCCATGGATTTGAGTAGTGGCCTCAACTACTTTTTTTTTTAATTTTACATGTTTCCCTTGTTGCATCATTCAAATTAAGATCATTTGTTCTCCATTCTATTCAAAAGTCATGGAACACTATTGTTAAGAAATAATTGAGCTGTTTCCTTATTCTAATAATCATATTGAACAACAATATAGTTATATCCCGTAAAAGATTGGCTAGTTGGGTCATCTTTACCTTCAAACTTCGCTCCAGGCGTTATACAGTCTATGTTAAATGAGCTCACACCAAACAATGTCAGGTAACTCATCAATGAATTTTTCTGTATGAATTTTATTTTATTTCTCATGTAACTGGGTATCAAGTTTATAATAATAAAAAAATCATTCTTCAACTCTTCAAGCTCCATTTAGAATATTGATGCAAAATCATTAATGAATTATACTTCCTCAGTTAATTCTTTTTTCACCAGAATTTTTTGGGAGTCGACAAACTTTGAAGGACATACTGACCTGACCGAGCCATGGTATGGAACTGCATATTCTGTTGAAAAAATCACTGGTTCCATCATTCAGGTTTGAACCTACACATGCTTATGATTTTCTTTGACATGTTTTTACATAAACTGTTGAATATTTAATGTTGTGTGTGCACATTACAGGAATGGATGGATAAAGCTCCTGAAGAACACCTACATTTGCCAAGCCCTAATGTGTTTATACCTACTGATTTGTCAGTTAAGAATGTCCAAGAGAAGGTGTGATCGGTGTTATAATTCAAGTCGATTATTAAATTTGAATGTTGACTCTCATGGTTTTTGAACTTTTAAACAGGTGAATTTTCCTGTTATGTTGAGGAAGTCATTGTATTCAAGGTTGTGGTATAAGCCTGATACAACATTTTCTACTCCTAAAGCTTATGTTAAGCTAGATTTCTACTGTCCATTTGCTGGAAACTCCCCTGAAGCAAATGTTCTCACTGACATTTCAGCACGGTTATTAATGGATTACTTAAATGAATACGGTTAGTCACAAAGCTTCCTTATCAGTGATGGTATCATATATAACAGACATTAATTTGTACACAGTTGGATACTCTGCATATCGTATTCTTAATATTCTTAATTTATCTTGTGTACATTTCAGCTTACGATGCTCAGGTTGCTGGTCTTTATTATGCCATTTCTCACACAGATAATGGTTTTCAGGTAAATAATTTCTCATTATGTGTTAGTATGACTGATCGAAGTAAAGATATTGGGTATTTAACATATACATTAGTAAATCGGTTGCTATCTGTTTAAAATGGTTATATCTTATATGAATATTTTATCTCCTGACACTTGCTCTTTACTTATAAACTTGTTGTTTTTATACCACTTTTAGGTGACTTTGACTGGATATAGTCACAAGTTGAAGATCTTACTTGAGACAGTAATTGAGAAAATTACAACTTTTGAAGTAAAACCTGACAGGTTCTATGTGATCAAGGTATCTTTGATTTAATTACTTATGTTGTCCATCCGTTAAAAAAATCACTTATGTTGTTGACTATCCACTGTCCTCATATCTCATTTGTAAATTGTAATTGCTTCACTTCTTTACAGGAATTGGTCGCAAAACAATATGAAAATTTCAAGTTTCAACAACCATATCAGCAGGCAATGTATTATTGCTCGTTACTTTTAAAAGATCGGTCGTGGCCTTGGAATGATGAGCTGGAAGTTCTCTCTATTCTTGAACCTGAAGATTTATCAAGATATTATCCTCAAATTTTGTCAAGGACCTTCATAGAGTGCTATGCAGCAGGTTGTTTTACAAAATGTATTATTTGTTTCTTTTTTTTCTATATTTTATAACTTTAGCAGTTTAGCTTATTTTTCTTTATTTTAATACCAGGTAATATTGAACCAAATGAAGCCGAATTAATGATTCAACATGTTGAAAATGTACTTTTTATGGGTTCCAAGCCTTTATCTCTCACTCTATTTCCATCACAACATCTGGCAAATAGAATCGTTAATCTTGAAAAGGGCGTTAATTACTGCTATTCCAAAGAAGGCCTGAATCCAAGCGATGAGAATTCAGCTCTTCTTCACTACATTCAGGTATGAATGAGAAATCATAAAATATGTGATCTAATCAGCTGTTTTATATTAGTTTCTATGGCTGAAATGAACAGGCTAATAGTTTATCACATGTAGGCTTGTATATATATAGGTATATAGACTAGTATTAATGGTAGTGTGTATTCACGTACAGGTAAATCAAGATGATTTTAAGTTGAATATTAAACTTCAGCTTGTTGCTCTTATTGCTAAACAACCAGCTTTTCACCAACTTAGATCAGTTGAGCAACTTGGTTACATCACCGTGCTTATGCAGAGGTATATGAAGCTCTTATATTTTTGTATATGAACCCGGTTCCATTATGTATTAAACAAATATTATTATATAATCATTAAATAATGTAGGAATGACTATGGCATTCGTGGAGTGCAGTTCATCATACAATCTACAGTAAAGGTAGACATTTCATCTTACTATACTTGTATGAGTATTACTTAACTAATCCTGTTTCCTGGATTTAACAGGGACCTAAACATATTGAGTCAAGGGTTCAAGCTTTTCTTAAGATGTTTGAGAGTAAACTATATGAGATGCCTGTTGATGAATTCAAGGTTGGTTTTTATTTTAATTTAAAAAATAAATAAATAAAAGAATGTTGCCTTAATGGATTCTTGACAAGTTGGTATAGTGTAATACTGTATTTGGTTTTCTTGGCAATAAATCAGTGCATTTTATTTTTATGATACAAGGAGCTTGATATGAAAAGACAAAATACTTTTGTTGATCAATAAATATGATCTGATGTTGCAGAGTAATGTCAATGCATTAATCGAGATGAAGCTCGAGAAACACAAGAATTTAAGAGAAGAATCTGGATACTATTGGCGGGAAATACAGGATGGCACCCTCAAATTTGATAGGAAAGAATACGAGGTATGGAACATTTTTGGCATGTTTTGAACAGTGTGTTATTCTATACTTCTTGAAACTGATTTTGTTTAATTTAATCATTTCTTTGTTTATATTTTGTGTCCTCATTTTAAAACATTGATATGTGATTCAACACTAAATTAAACACAAGGTTGAAATGGTAACTTTTGTTATTCTCTATAGCGATGTCAGTTGTGTCGGGATGTTGGGTTGACATGATACGACCCGTATGTTTTTGTGTCAAAGATATTAACCCTGTTCTGTAGACACTTAAAATAGTGTAACTCGAACACGATTGTTGTAATCCATTTATTTAAACGAGTCAAAAAGGGTTGCAATCAAGTTGTAAATAGGTCATGAACGGGTTTGTAAACAAGTTTAATAAATGATGGGATATCCTTATAAAAGAAATTTCAGTTCTGTACAGTTCATTTAAAGATTTATTCATGTCAACCCGAATGTCACCTGATTATTATACGGATTAGAAACGACAACCCAAACCTGATTGTTTTCATGATGTCATGTCAAAAAATTGCCACTCATATTAATTGCTGTATAAAACAGGTTGCTGCACTAAAGCAGCTGACAAAGGAAGAATTGATCCAATTTTTTGATGAATATATAAAAGCGGGTGCCCCGCAAAAGAAGACATTAAGTGTGCAAGTTTACGCCACTACTCATTCTACAGAAAAGACACCAGACAATGGCGAATGCAACATGGTTGATATCGACGACGTTTTCAGTTTCAGGAGGTCGAGACCTCTCTATGGGTCATTTAAAGGAGGAATTGGTCATGTGAAGTTGTGAGATCTTATTTACTAAGACCTTACTGTTTGAAACTCTCTTTTAACTTATAAGATTATTTTTCTTTATCTTAGTTATACGGGAGTGAAGTATTTGTGTAAAATTGTATTTGACATGTAAGAAAACTACAGTCATTAAGAAATTCTCAATAAGAATCGGTGTGTATCATATGGGATTTGCAATCTGTTTTCTTGAACTCCCATTTCCAGCGATCGAGAATAAACCGGCAGATGATGCGAAGTGTGGATGCTCCCCACCAGGTCTGCATCCAATTCCAAACTTTTCAGCTGCAGTTGACATGTTACAAAAAAGACTCTGAACAAAGTTTTCATTCGTTAAAGCGTCGACCAACTAGTATTTTATCTGACAAGTATATCCATATCATTTGGACTAATGATACAATGGTTAAGTATAATATTTTGAGGATCCTGTTGATGGTATGGGTTGTTTTAAACAGTTAGCTACATATCACTTGTACGCCTACTTTGGTAGCGGTAGTCGGATCATCCATCCACAACTCATCGAGCTAGGGCTGGCTCTAGAAGCATCCAAAACATCATTCATATGGGTGATTATAGCAGCTCATAGAGCTAAAGAGTTCAAGAAATAGTTATTAGAAAAGGGGTTTGAAAATAGAATGAAAGATAAGGGGCTCTTAATTAGAGAGAGAATTTAATCTTGGAATGGGTTGTGCTATGGCCTTAGTCTTCAAAAGAAATTCTAAATGAGAAGTTAGTAGTTCAAGTGTTAGGAATTCGTGTGGGTGTTGGTGCTCCGGTCGTGGTGCGTTGGGGCGAGGAAGAAAATTCAAGGTTACTATGACGAGCAAGCAGGTGAAAACGGTTATAGAAAAAGCAATGGATGTTGGATTCGAAGGAAATGATAGAAGAAATGAAGCAAAAGAAGTTACGTAGGTAGCCAAGAAAGCAATAGAGGAAGGATGGTTTTCTCTTCGTAAATTTTCTTTATTGATACAAGATCTATTCAAACTTGCAAATGTTAGAAGTCAAAAGCCATCACCTTAAAGAATATTTCCAAATTTTACTCATAAATATGTATTAGGTATCAACCATTTCGAGTAGCAACGATAAAATATACTACGTATTTATGTATCATAAATCGTATGTGTTTATTTACAGCTTAACTAAATAAACATAAGTATTATAAAATTTGGTTGGCTTTTTTTAAGCCTAATTTTGAGTATATTTTTATATGTGAAAATACTGTATCATGTTAACCAGACCTAACGTATGTTATACCACCCTGATCTTCTTCTTGTAAAAGGGCATTAGCATGTCAGCATAGAGACCCTGTAGCCGATGTATGTACATTAAAAGGTGTATCATATGCTGAAACTCCGGTGTTTTTGAAAAGTAGGTTGTTTCAATATCATTTATACCTTTTTTGTTTAATATACTTTTATTCCACGTATGAATACTCCACAGAAGCATATTGTACATGCGTGCAATTATCATGAACGGTGACCACTCCGACGTTATTTTTATATTTATAATAATTTACCTATATATCAACAAAACCAAGTTCATCAACATTTTGTTTTATGTTGTTAGTAGTTTGGCCACTAAAGTTTTTTGGGTTTGTATATCACCCCCTCCCCCAAATGTGTTTATAGAGACAAAAGGGGGGTTGGTCACCCATTTCATCCTCTGATCTATTTCGAGAT
>BJCM01000246.1:0-16190 GCA_018326385.1 Flaveria bidentis | reverse complement strand
TATATAAATTACTTATATATAATTACATATATAAATATAATTAAAATATAGTTAAATCCGGTCCAACCGGTCCGACCACCAAACCAGTAAGGCGTCCGGTTCGACGTCCGATCCGGTTCTGAAAACATTGTCTTGAACAATATGAGTTTTAAAAGATGAATTGGTGAAATAACATCATTATATACTTCTAATGATAAAACACAATGATATATAACAAGTTTATATAATCATATTTATTTAAAAACAAAGTAAATTACAAATTGTGTTCTTTATTAATACAAGAAACTATATGGTATGTCTTTTAGTTTTAATAATTACATCCAATGTCCTTTTTTTTCAAATTATGTGCACACCTATTGTCATTTACACTAACTTTCACTTAATATACCATTAACTCAGTTATGTATCTCTCATATTTTTATTATTTTTTTCCACATCTAATATATTAAACAAATAAATTAATTAATTATTTTATATGAAAAATAAAATTAAAAGATATTGGATAGGTAAGTCAGGTGAACACGCATTCCTCTTACATTCAATACCATCAAATCCATCATCCCCCTCTTGATAGCCTAATACCAGTTATATTCACCTACAACATCTCACACACCATTGAAACCCCTTGAACTCGAATAAATAACGATGGTAAAATTAAAATCCCTAATTCACTTTTTGTGTTCGTTACTCTTTGAATTTCTGGCTTATGTTGTTGTGTGATTAACGAGTGATTCATAGTTCATTTTCTTGCTTACGCAATAAGCAATTTAAAGAATCACAGGTAATCTCAATGTTTGTGTTCCTTATTGATTTTTCCTTATTTGTTGGTGCGAGTAGTTTATAAAGTATTTACATGTATTTTTTGTGTTTATTATTGGTTTCCCGGCCTTTTAACCGATTTGTGACTTAGACTTCTTGCTTTAGTAAATGTTATTGGATGTTGTTGATTGGTTTCACAGACTTACCTAATGGTCCGATATCTTTTAATTTTATTTTATTATTTAAAATATTTATTTTTATAGTTTTTTAATATAATAGACGTGAAAAATGATAAAAATACCTTTATGTGAGGAACACATAACTGAGTTAACTGTACATTTAGATAATAGTTAGTGTAAAGTACAATATGTATGTAATTTTTTTAATAAAAGGACATCGTATGTAATTATTATAACTAAATGACAGATCATGTAATTTCATATATTAATAAATGACATAATTTATAACAAAAATATTAACAAGTTTATTAACAAAAATAACACATTGTATTATCTTTAACATTATAAGTTTTGAAAATACATTGGTAAAAGTATGTCATTGTGTATTTCTAATTGTAAAAAAAATGATGGATAACAAGTTTATAATATACAAAAACAATGACAAAAATAAAATAAAATGATCTAAAACATAAAACAAAAAATGATTAATACACATAACAAATGATATAAAATACATGACACAATGAACATTTAAGACATAATGAGCTAATGTATTTGACACAATGACCAAAATGCATCGTTTCTTAAAACAATAAAAAACATGTGTTAAGCTCACAATCCTTTTTAACTTTTTTTATTAAATATTATTTTTAGCATAACCCTACCCAAACTTTTAAATCTTCTAGCCTCATCAATAGTTACAATTTTCTAATTATGTAACTATTAGTTTTGCTATCTATTCCATAACAACGAAAAAGATTTTGAGTACATTTGGGCGACTGGTGTGTGAAATGCTTACATAATGTCCTGAATCTTCAAATTATTTTTGTATTTGTTTATCTCATTTAAATAAAGGAGAAAGTTCAATTGTGATGTAAGATTTTGGTGTGTGAAGGCTGTGAAAGTAATTTTTAGTATTTATCACACTAAATCAATGGTTAAGATTGTTTGATTTTTTTACTTGAGATTATCAACTTTCATCAATTTTTTAAAAACAGATAGCTTTTATATGATTTTTTTTTTTGTAAAAGTTACATGATAAGTTAGAGTGTTTGTTATCTTTAATTTGAGTAACATATTTTTATATTTTTTATGAATAAATATACATATTAGGCAATTACACATTATATATTATAACCACATTGCGGCGAGTGCATAAAACAACGTATAAAAATATTAAAATATTGTCACAAACCCGCGTGTTGGAAGAACATAAAACCATAAAAAACGAACATTTAAATGTTGTTGGAACTTTGTGTGTTGACGAGGATGTTGAAACCGTTGATAACATACGTAATTTTTATATAAAAAACTAGTTGTCGAGAATTTGCTCGTTGAAGAGGACGTTGAAGCTATTGATAACATACTTTTATTTATGAAAATTGAAACTTTATGGTAGATAATAGTTATATATATATATGAGTTGATTAAAAGCATGACCTTATGTTATTCTTATGAAAGGTAGAAATAAAAAATACGAATATATAAAAAATAAATAAACTAATAAACGAAACATATATGTATAACACTATTACGCATAAACAAGTTGCTAATCATTTGAAAGATATAAATAGAAACATTTAAATAAATAAATGAAAAATAAAACTTAATAACAAAACATATGTACAACACCGTTAAACATATGTACAACACTATTACGCATAAATGAGTTGATAATTAGTATTATATACATTATGCATGATTTCTAAACAATTAAAATGATATGTAATTATATTTACATGGATAAGTGAAGTAATAAGTAATTACGTATACCTGGTATGTAAGTACCTCTAGATGGTCATACCCCTCTGATAACGTACACGTGTTGTATTCTAACGACTTCGTCCCGATTTTCTACAATAGCCCGCCCCTGTTTATATATACTAAACGCTTAAATTTACAAAACATAAGTGTAAATTATGTTGTGATTGATGTTTTATTATTTCTAATTTCAATTAAAATATTAGGATTCTTAGAGATAGAAAAAAAGGAGAAAAATATGTAAACCATAAATTCTGTACTTATTTATTAATTACAAATTGCTACACCATCATAGCCGTTACTAGGTATTTATATTGGTTGATACGAAAAAAATATGATTAATCGTAACTAATCTAACAAACTCGATCTATACTTTTTAGTTGAAATGAAAAAATAGAACGTAGGTTGGTGCATAAAATTAGATTCTGCCTCTTTATGGTAAGTAGAGTCATTCAAACGGTGTGAACAAATATTCACCTCGCATGACAAATAACACATTCGTATATATAATATACTAATTTTTATTTTTTTTGTAATAATATTTTTTTCTTTTAACCCTTAATTTTTCATCTTTACAATGTAACCTTACAAAAACTAAGCTTTTTAAGTTTTTATCTTTTGCAATTTGACCTTACAACTTATTTACTTTACAACTTTAACCCAAAACTGTTATCTTTCGTAAATTTTTGTTTTACATTTCGCTCTTGGTTTTGCAAGTTAACACCGCGCGACATGCATGTGTGGTTCAACAAATTTACGTTTCGCTTTACGTTTTGTTCTAAATTTTATGACTTAACACGACGCAACATGTATGTGTGTTTCAATTTTTTTACGTTTATTTTTACCCGTTGCGGGTCCTAGAATCGACTCAGGGGCTGTTTGAAATTCAAGTCTCGCTCAAAAGGTGGTGACCGATTTAGGGGTTGTTCCAAAACTGGCTGGGTAAGAGGGATTTATATATGGGTTAGTGGTGTCGGACCAGATCAGACACGAAGAGTGAAAATCAAAGACGCTGACCGGCCAAAATATCATACCGGGCCAGTGGGTCAGACATTTTGACCGGGTCAGAAGCAAATCAAACAACCCCTTAGTTAAACTTTACTATGTTTTATGTTTAAATCTAATTTGTCCACATTAACATATCGCAACTTTAATGTTCGTGGTCGCTGACGTTGATGTGATGTGAGTGCTATATGACAAGGTTTTACATCTTTACAGTAACGCGAGGACTTAATTTTAGTTATTTCAAATAAATAAACAATATACATAAAAAAAACAATAAATAGTCAAAAAGTGCTTGTTTTGTTGATGCAAGGACTATGAAATTACCTATATATGTGTGTAATCAATCAATCATTTCCAACCCGTACGGTGTTGTCTATGATAAGCAATTGACTATATCAACAACAAATGTGAAGGATAAATATTGAGAATATTCTCTATCTAGAACATATATGTAACTTGTGGATACATATGAAAATATAAAAGACAATTCGACTTTCCTATAATAGCAAATTACAAAAGTCACGCGTCTTCCTTTTAAGTTTGAAAATTTGAATACTTTTAAGTTCGCTTCATTCGTTAGACCTGAATTTCATAATCTAAGGCTCCTATTAATTTTTGGGCTCGTGTTTTTCCTAAAATTTTAGAAGTTTTAATCGTTTCCTTCTTTTTTTCGGTGTAAAACACATGAATGCTTGATTTTATTAATTTATGTGTTTATTTGTTTTATAAACAACTCAACCTATTTTTATTAGCCATCTATATCTATAGGTTTATTGTAAACGTCTTCTATGTAAGTGACATCACGTGGAAGCGACAGATTAATATAATACATATATTCAAGTGACAAAAATATATCACTAAAACAAATATGATGTTAAACCATACTAAACAAAAATAGGTATTTACTACGATGCAAATTCATAGTAAAAACCTATTTTACGACGACTTTAATTTGTATCTATCATTTCGTCACTAATCGTATTCATACAATTTTTTTGCTAAGGAAGTTTTTTATCGATTGAATTTTAACGGATACTTGCATTCTCACACTCGTCACTAAAAACTAGTTTTCTAAGGGTAAATAAGTACCACTTTCATTCCTCTTTCCTAGAACTTTCTCCTTGCAACCAAACGAATGAAAATTATGAAATAGGAGACTTGACTTGAATGTAATATATCCATATTTCTATATAAACTTGACTATATTCTTCATTTTTTAACTTGACCAACATAAGACTTCTTGGGTTCATAACACACAATGGTGAACACTTCTGTTGATATTGATCTTAATGTCACCCCCTTTCTTCACACTGATCATGATATCCCTACAGTAAGTATATCGTATTTTAGTTCAATCATATTCATATCATGTTTGGTGTATAGATCAAATTAAAAGTGAAATATTTGCGCGCAAGAAGTATCAGAATTCACTGCTATTGCAATAGCGCGTATTAGCGACCAAAAGTTTGCGACAAAAATATAGTGGCTGCAATTAGCGACTGATTTCCTAGCATAGTCTAACTGGTCGCAAAAATAACGACCGCATCCACTCACAAAATTTGAGACTGAAAAATGATCGGTAAAAGTAGTTGCAAAAATTTACCCAAATTTTTGCGACGAGGGTCTTTTGACATTAATTTTCAGTTGCAAATGACCTTTTGCTACAAAAAAGGTCACAAAAGTAATAACCTTGAGAGAAGAGTTAAAGTTGTAAAAATAGCAATCGTATTAGAGACCGAAATAATGGTTACGTTTTCTCTTGTTCACAAAATCTTTTATGATTAGGGTTTTTGATAATGACCACCATTTTCAGTAGCAAATGACCTTTGCAACCAAATGACGGTCGCAAATACTCAGTTTTGTAGTAGTGATTTATCATCTTATGAAGTTAAGCCTCTATTTTAGCACATTGAGAAAGTTGTACACTAATTCATAAGCTTATATTTGGTTTCATATGTTATATATGCATATATGGGTATCATATGTTACTTTATATGTATATAAATGCCAGAAAATTGGTAATGACATGGTTGCGGAGCTAAACAAGTTGAGCTTGGAGAACAAGAAGCTAAGGGAGATGCTAAAACTTGTTTGGGACAACAACTTCCTCCAAAATCATGTTAAACAATCAATGCAGGATCACGGTTTTTTGACATCTAATACAAATAAAAGAAAGCTACATGAGTGTGACAACGAATGCAACACGAGTGAGAGTATGGACTATCATCATCCAGGATCGTCGAAAATGCCAAACAATGGCGTCACAAGAGTCTATAGCTGGAAGGATCCATCAGATGAAAGCATGGTACTTTACGTGTTTCAAGAACAACGTTTTTATGTCGGAGATTCATCATTAATTAAAGTCTTTACCCATACTTGTTTTCTAATGGATCGCCGATGACTCCTACCTTTAGTAGGATTTTTGGCGGATTTGTCTTATCGTTTACAGTCCTCTGATTTCGTAGTGCTCGAGTGAAATTTAGGTTTTGTTGAATGTGTTGTGTAGGTAATTAAAGATGGATATCAGTGGCTAAAGTATGGGCAGAAAGGAACCAAAGATAACCCCTCTCCTAGAGCTTATTACAAGTGCTCTTTTGCACCTTCATGTCCAGTGAAAAAGAAGGTGATCGTCGTCTATCTGTCAGTCTATCTATCTATCGAGCTATCAACTCTTAGCATATTTTAAGTAAACAAAAAAAATGTTACTTAAACAGTTGTTAACAACAACCTAATGGTAATGGCTACATCCATTGATATAAGTTTGCTCTTTTGTAGCTAAATGAACGACGTAGTATTTGTTGCGTCAAGTTTTCTTGTAGCCAACATGGCAACATGTCACTATATCATCTCAGATTATAAAAAAAAACATGTGTTTGATACTAAATGTAGTATGCTTCAATTTCAGGTGCAAAGAAGTGTGGATGATGCAAGTCTCCTCATCACCATATATGAAGGTGAACACAACCACCACAAAAGAACGAAAAACGAACATGAAAATCGAACTGGTAACAAAAGATGCAACTATCCAATGGAGGTGGAAAAGTTTGATGAAACCTTGGTTGAAAAATTGGCAAACTCTTTAATAAGAAACCCTGATTTCATTGAAGAGCTTGCAGAGGCCATATCTAATAAGATTTTGGAATACGATTTTAATATATCGTAGACTATAACATAATGTAACGACATGTTAGAGAATTTGCTAGCTGAATGGTAGAGATAATTAGTCTGGATATACTTCTTATAATATTGTGTGTGGAAATCGCTTTTAGAAGTTGAATAGCATGAAATAACATTTGGAATACTATATATACATAGAAAAGAAAACACTCAAGTAACACAATAACTTATGTAACACTTATAACTGATCATAAATGTATATTGGTTTATCATATATGGAAAGAATTAGAGTAAGAAGTACCATCATATAACGTCGGTTGAAAACCTTCGATAGTTAGTTAATCACATTAATTGCTTCATAAGGTCGGTAAGCCGTAAGTGAATCTACTAACATTAAGTTTTCTAGTAATCCACAAAGTCTATGTGGTTAAGATCTTTCAAAGGATTTTGATTCATATAAGTTTATGTAAACAGTGAACCAACACAACGTTTGTGATTACCATCAAACATTCTTAATATAAATGGCCTACTATTTTTAAATAATAGTTAACAATAACATGTTTGTTAGACATATAAAACGCTTGCTAGATAATTAACCAATTCTAACGCAGACGTTAGAAAAGTAATTATTTACCAAAATGATTTAGCATTATGGTTTATAGCCTAGACCAATTCTAACACTTATGTTAGACAATAAACGATCAATGATTGTTTACATAAAGCCAAAAATGGAGAGACAAAAGCATTTGAATTGTAACACAATACTGCATTCCAATCTTATACAAGTCCACCTAAATGTTGTACAAAACTTGTTTCCTTTAAAATATATATTTTTAAGATTTAACATAAAAAACCTCAGGTAATTTATAGTCATCTTTGTGTGTACCCAAAATATTTATTTATAAGGTTTTAAGACTGTCACAACAACATTACGAAAATCTATATTAAGTTTGTGAGACATGGGTTCATTTTTATTAATAATTAATAAAATAATAATATTATTATTATTGATTAAAATTAAAAATTGTAATACTATGTAAATAATAACAACGTATCATAAATTAAAATCAATTCAAGCCGTAGTCTTTGGAGAGATCTCCCTTCACTTGAATCTTGAAATAAAAAGATTCGCAACTTCATCTTTGTATGCACAAGGAACTTACCAAAAACTTGAGTGATGGTTGAGGATTTCTGTTCAACAAATGTCATTTAAAATAGATTTCACGTCTTTTATCAAACGAACGTGTCTGTCTCACAGGATATAACAAAACCAGTAGCGCATTGCCGGAGATGTCCTTGCAACTAAGGTCACACCGGATAAGAAGTGTCTTGAAAAGATAGAAAAAATAAAAAGAAGATGTTGATCTAGAATATGAAAGTAGGAGTATATAAATTTTGTTTTGAGTAGTGTAGTTTTTAAGAATTATCAATACTCTATAAAACAAACAAGGAACATATTTTTGCATATGTTGTACGATCATGTAACAGTTTCAAAAGAATATGCCAAAGGTCTTGTTAATAACATTATACCAAAGGTCTCGTAATTAACGGTAATTTAATCTTGTACTCAGTGATCATTAAAAAATTTCATTTTAAAGGTTTATTAGTCTTTTAATGTATGACAGAAAACCTATTATATACTCCATCACTTCAAAGTTTGTTTTATCACTTCATTAATGTGAGATAATACCAAACAGTTCCACTTATTTTATCAACTTTGAACATTGATATCCCATTCATCTTAGCTTTGTTTTACACATGATTTAATTCGTTGCGATCCTCTCACAAAAAAAAAATACAGACTCACTAATAAATAATTGTTGTATTAGCAAATATAGATAATTATTAATGTCCAAACAAATGTAAAAAACATATTTTTAAATAAATTTCCAACATGTATAAACGTAAACGAAACCATTTAACATTTTTACGGGTTTAAACCTGTTTTACCCCCAAACCAAGTTTCTGGTTGAACCAAGCTTTTTATCATAGTATCCCAAGAGAATTTTCAGAAATCACTATAGATTTATCGATACTACAACACTTCACATGATGAATTTTTGAAGTACTTTTGTGCCCTTGTATAGGCTTCAATCCTTCTCAAAGCTCCACACTTGTGCATGATGGAAGAACAATGGTTACCATAACTTCATTTCGTTGCAAATCTTTTATTTAATTTTTGCATTATAAACTGAATATATACACATTACACACACGTCCGGTCTGATTTATACAGTTTAATCCTGAACATAAACACACAAGATAGAAAAATTAGCCATTTTTTCCAAAGAAACTACTTATGTGCCCTATCAAGAGAAAATTATATTTTGTAAAATTATGTTTATAAATTACAAGTAGCTACAATGTTCATCACTAGATATTTATACCCATTGATACGGGCAAGATATAACCAACAACTAACCTAACTAACAGTCTAACACGATAGCTAAATCTATACTCTTAACATGATAACTTTTGTATAAACCTAATCCGAACTCAATCCTAAAAATTTACACTTAAAACAAGAAAATAAAGAGAGAATTCTATAAACTACAAGTTTTGAATTCATAATTCACAATAACAATATAACCTAGTGTAACTATCAAACAAACTCTATACTCATAGTCGAAATGAAAAGGGACGTAGGTTGGTTCCTAAATCACATTATATTATATCTAATTAATTATAAAGGTCCATGACTTTTTATTTTTTTATTCATTAATTCTATCCTTCAAGGTTATATATTATGATATTATCTTTCATAGATGCCAACAAAACAATGTGGTGGAGTTGGTTTATTTGTTTGACAATGACGATCAACTCATTCAGGTTTCTACTTTTTTCTTCGCTTTCATTTTTTTTTCTTTTGAAAATTTTCTACAACTCTTTTGTCTTTAATTCTTTTTTTTTTCAATTTTTTTAAATAATGAGAGAACTTTCAGTTCCCTTTTAATGTTTTTGTTAACGTTACGCAATGCTTATGATTTTTTAATCAAGGTTTAGACTTTATATTAAACGTTTTTGTTACTTTGTATAACCTTTAAAATATTGCCAAGGGTCTCTCAACAACCATGCCTTTTTTATTTAATATTAGGTTTCATTCTTTTATATGGTGTTCGTTTTTTAACCCTTTCGTTTTTTTAAATAACCTTTTAAATATTAATAACGTTCTCTTAGCAACATGCACATTTTTTTATATAGAGTTTCAAAAATGTTAAACTTTTGTACGCTTCTCTTTATTTCACCATGTCCAGGTATTAGTTTTTTCCGCAGTTTAACGCGCTAATCACGTGCAGGTGTATTACTAGTTATTTCAAATAACTAAATGATTCTTGCAAAGAATTAAAAAAAAAAGATATAAGAACGGGTCAAACATGCATGTTTGTTTTGTCGCAAAGACCATGAAAGTCGTTGACTACGTCTACAAATGTGGTGGAATTAAGAAGATTCTTTATCTAGAGAATATAATGGATCGATAGATATAGAAAAGGGTAATTAAAGGCCATTCAACTTGCCTATAATGGCAATTAAGAAATACACTCGCATCTTCCTTTCTGGTTTCACTCTAGAAAAAAAGATCCTTAGTTCTTTCTGCCGTTACAAAACAAATATAAAAAGTATAAAAAAATAAGAATGTTGTGGACTTGTAGCTGTTGTTATAGACTGAAAGCACTGCAAAGTAGGTGATTTGTTTTACTACGTTAATATAGACAAACAAATGTGAGATTTATAGACCAAATAAACTCTTTTACCCTTCCAACGAGTTTTTAAGATAAATTCATTTGTTTGACATGTGATATGTCTACACAAAAATATAATATAGTTAAATAATTGTTTTTTTTTCTTGTTTTAATAAGCTATATGGTAATTAGTTTATGAATTTATACCAAACTACTAATAATAATATTTCTAACCGTATACTTAGGGAAAAAAAGTAGTATGTTTCTTCTTGACTAAGATATGAATTACAATCCATATTCATACTCGTAGGTAGAGGACAAAGGCAAATGGAATGATCGAAAATACCAACTTAAAATGTGTGTAATTTTCAATTAGTTTGAAAATATAGGATCCATAAGTAATGGACGAAAACGTTTTAACGAGTCATATCATGTGACAAACAGCGCGCTATAGGCGGTTTGGTTAAATTAATTGAGCCTTGATTTCAAGCTCAAAGGTTTCAATATTAACTATTCTAATTGTTTCCTTTTTTCCCTTTCATTATATCTTTGATTTGAGTAAACAAATTTTAATGCATAATAACCAAGTTTCACCTAGTTCATTCAAACCCATTTTTAGATCCAACCCATCAAACTTATATATTTATGAAAATACAATATCACTACAATAAATGTGAGGTTTAACGACACACACTGTTACAACAACACGTATTTGCTACGGTTAAATCATATAGAATATGCACATTATAGCAAATCAATAGAAAAACCCGTTTTACAATGAGTTTAACCTGTTTTTAAACGGATTTTTGCTACGGAAGTTTTCTATCGAAATTTGGTAAAACGGATACAGAAACATACGTTCTCACACTTGTCGCTAAAAACTAGTTTTCTAAGGGTAAATAAGTATCATATTCTTTCCTCTTTCCTGGAACTTTCTCCCTGCAACCAAAAGAATGAAAATGAAATAGGAGACTTGACTTAAAGCTTGCTATCCATATTAATTTCTATATAAACTTGACTATATTCTTCATTATAACATGACCAACATAAGACTTATTGTGTTGATAACTAATTAACAATGGTGAAGACTTCTGTTGATATTGATCTTAATGTCACCCCCTTTCTTCACACTGATCATGATATCCCTACAGTAAGTGTATCTTAATTCGATTCATATCTTATTCATATATTTGGTGTATCGGTTCAATAAAAAGTGAGATATTAGCAAGAAGTACAAGAATTCGCTACTTTTAGCGAGTGAAGTTTTACTATGGAAAATAATGGTCGCAAGTTGGCGATAAATTTCCAAGCAGAGTCAAAGTAGTCACAAAAATAGCGACCACAACCTGTCACAAAATTTGAGACCCAACATTGGTTTGTAAAAGGCTAAAAGAAGTCACAAATATTTACCTAATCATAAAAAAAATTGTGGCAGTGTTTAGTTTTCAGTTGCAAAAGACCTTTCGCTGCTATAAATCCCAAAATATATAACCCATTTGCGATCATGAGTTGAAGTGGTTGTAAAAATAGCAATCATGTTTGAGAACGAAATAATGGTTGCTTAAAGCAGTGCAAGTTTTCTCGTAGTCGCAAAATCTTTTATGATGAGTGTTTTTGTGATCACTTTCAGTTTTCTAGTAGTCGCAAATGACCTTTAATTTGCAACAATACTCAGTTTTATAGTAGTCATTTATGCATCCTCTTTACGAAGTTATGCCTTTATGTTAGCGTGTTAAGAAAGTTGTACACTAATTCATCATATGTTATATAGACTTATATGGGCATCATATGTTATTTTATACGTGTATAAATATCAGAATATCAGTGATGACAAGGTTGCGGAGCTAAACAAGATAATCCTAGAGAACAAGAAGCTAAGGGAGATGCTAACACTTGTTTACGACAACAAGTTCCTCCAAAATCATGTTAACCAGTCAACGCAAGACCGTGGTTTTTTTACCACTAATCCAAATAAAAGAAAGTTAAAAGAGTGCGACGACGATTGCAACACCAGTGAGAGCATGGACTATCATCATCTAAGATCGTCGAAAATGCCAAACAATGGTGTCACAAGAGTTTATAGCTGGAAGGATCCATCAGATGAAAGCATGGTACTTTATGTCTTTCTAGAACAATGATTTTATGTCGGTGATCCATCAATAAAGTCTTTACCCACACTTGGTTTTCTAATGGGTCACCAACGACTCCTACCTTTGGTAGGAATTCGACGGATTTGTCTGTCGAAATGAAATTTGAGTTTTGTTGAATGTGTTGTGTAGGTAGTAAAAGATGGATATCAGTGGAGAAAGTATGGGCAGAAGGTGACTAAAGATAACCCCTCTCCTAGAGCTTATTACAAGTGCTCTTTTGCACCTTCTTGTCTAGTAAAAAAGAAGGTGATCGTCTGTGTATTTGTCTGTCTATTTATCAATCGATTATCATCTCTTTAGCATCTTTTAAATAAACAAAAGTAATAATATTACCAAAACAACTGTTAACAACAACCTAATGGCTACATCATTCATAGCTAAACTAACGACACAGTATTTGTTGCGTCAAGTTTTCTAGCAGGCAAGATGTTGCATTGTCAGTTCTCCGATTAAAAAAAACATGTGATTGACACTAAATATAGTATGCTTCAATTTCAGGTACAAAGAAGTGTGGATGATGCAAGTCTCCTCATCACCATTTATGAAGGTGAACACAACCACCACAAAAGAACGAAAAAAGAACATGAAAATCAAACTAGTAACAAAAGATGCAACTCTCCGATGGAGGTGGGAAATTTTGATGAAACCTTGGTTGAAAAAATGGCAATATCTTTAATAAGAAACCCTGATTTCATTGAAGAGCTTGCAGAGGCCATATCTAACAAGATTTTGGAATACGATTCTAATTTATCGTAGACTATAACATAATGTAACGATATGTTAGAAAATTCGCTAGTTGCATGATAGAGAAAAAATGAGGCCAGACATACATACATCTTATATTGCGTATGGAGATCGTTTTCAGAAGTTGAATCACGCGGAATCGAATTACTTGGAATAATATATAGGAAAACAAACACTTAAGCATTAAACAGTAACTTAAGTAAAACTTATAACTAACCTAAAACATTTAACTGTTTTATCATATATGAAAAGGGTTAACAGTACGAAGTACCAACATGTATTGTTAGTTTTTTAAACGACAGTGACCATCCAAAATATAGTTGGCTAATAATATATTTTCTAGCAACCCACAAAGTCTAGCTGGTTTTGATCTTTTAATCTCCTCCTAAGAACACCATATGAAACATAAAGGAAGTGTGCAAGAGTCTATGTGCATATATGATGATAATTGTGAAGCATTTTGGACATCCTTAAATGACCTATATACGGTGTGTACGCTTGCATGTATGTGTGGATGCCAGTCATCATTGGTAGTTATCAACCGATCTAGGGGCAAGAACACGACACATAATTGGATTTCATACTCATCTCTCTTGTAGTTTCGCTAATCACGTCCCTATGCAGGAAGTTTCCTCTAAATCCTCATCTTGACAACCATAGCCGAAAAGGCTTGATATATAACCGATTCTGGCAACCCAAACAACATATTCGGGCGTGTGGGTGCATTTGGTTTCGTTGATGATATAATAACAAAAGCAAAAGATGCTACTGACGATGTTTTGAACATGATATTCACACCCAAAAAAGCAGATCCCATGAAAGATAATGCATACAAGATATCATTCAAAATCCTGCATGTGTGCATTATCATGTTGCTCCAAGAAACAGGAGTAAAACTAAATACACCCGAATCAGAATTACACCAAGAAGATTTTCATCTCTCTTTTATTGACCTGAATACACCTCGGTCAAGCAACAAGTGCCACTTTCTCTACCAATAACTCAGATCGTGGAAAAAGAAACGATGCGTAGTGCTGGAGTCTCCTTTTACTACAAGTATGCTAATGTTTCACGTGGCGTGATTATTTCTGTTGGCTGTAACGTTTTATTCCATAAACATCAACTATGCCGGGAGGGAAAACTGGATCAGTAGCCCCTCTTACGGCCACTTTTGCTACAGCTTTAACATCCACGGGTGGAGTCAACACCGGACCAACAATAGGGACCTGAGTCAATGGCTTTGCATATTGCATAACCTGCATTGTTCAAAACAGCAATTATTTTCAACGTTTCGGTTAGATCTGGCAATGTTGACCCATTTACTTACAGATGAGTCGATTTGGGCTACATTTTATCCAAAAATGTTCATTTTCAAAGAAACTAACAGGAGTTGATTACCACAATAATATCAATAAAAGAACTAGGGAAAATTTTATTTACGCGTCAAGCCTAAGCTGACTTTGCCCATGGCCCGCCATCCCAGTCAAAAGAGATGCTTATTGAAACACTCGTATTTAAAAATGGGAAAGAAAATACAAGCATGGGTTTAAACAGAACATACATACCATCTCTAGGGGAGAACCGATTACACCAAGAGGTAACTTCATGCTGCCAACTCGACGAGTTCCATAAATGAACCCAGGCCTCAAAATTACATCTAAAAATAGAACATTAGATGTTATTGTGAGCTTAGAGGAATCAAGACCGTAAATATTAATACAAAAGAAAATACTGTTTAGAAAACAAGGGCATGCTATAGAAAAAGGCGATAGAATACTCACGTCCATATGGAAACTTTGTCAGCAACTCTGTTTCAGTAGCTCTCTGCATAATACATATTTGTAAGTGATTATAAGAAATTGGAAGGATAACATATCTTGCCACACAGTTTTTATGATAGCATTCGTATATAAAACTAGAAATGTGGTTTATACTCAACTGTCATTCACGTTTAGCTACAAATTAACTATACAAGTCAATATTTTCATATGATCAAAAGTACCTTTCCCTCGTAATATCCTTGTATCAAGTAATTAATCACGCCGAAGTCAGCAGCAGATATGTAGACAAACCTTTTAATCCCTGCAGATGATAATCAAGAACACATTACAACCATAATAACAGTCAGACACTTTAAGCATTAGTAGCAGAGTGTTTTTAACTGTTCTATCCGTGTGCCTTACTACATGCGTAACAACAACAGAAATAATAAAGAAGATAGAAGGCACAAATGAATTCAGTTTAAACCTTTTTCAGCTGCAGCTCTAACGGCATTGATGTTTGCAGTTCCATTGATTTTGTACATTTGGGCATTGGAACCAAAACCACCAACACAAGAGATCTGAAAGATTTAAGCAGCAAATTAAACCATATTAGCAAAATCTATAACAGAAGAAACCAATGCTAGCTATTAACCTAAAACCAATCGTAAAAGGCATATTATTGTAGGATATGTATATTAACCTGTAATATAAGAGCTTTTATTAGTAAAACTAAGGAGGAAATAGAGACGATACATACCACGGAAGTGACTCCATCGAGTGCTTCTTTCCACGAATCACCAGACAGCAAGTCCCCTGTAATAACACAAAGCAAAAGATTAGTGATTTTGCAAGAATAAATTGAAAACAAGAATAATTCGATTGATTCATTCATAACCCAAAAGGGGTTTAAATATACAAAGGTCCTAACCATATGTCCTATAATAAGGGAAGAGATATACTTTACAAACTAAAACAAATATATATACAAAATAAATCGGAATATATATAGTAAATATATATATCCGCTAATAC
>BJCM01000245.1:0-28257 GCA_018326385.1 Flaveria bidentis | reverse complement strand
ATATATATATAAATTACTTATATTTAACTACATATATAAATATAATTAAAATATAGTTAAATCCGGTCCGACCACCAAACCAGTAAGACGTCTGATTCGACGTCCGATTCAGTTTTGAAAACATTGAATAACTGTAATTATGTGCGGTTTTACTCATACATAGCTTCCTATATGTTTTTCATTGTATATCAGTAGTGAGACATAAGGATATACAATCATCTATAAAGTTTTTTATAAATTTTACCGGGCCCACTAATAAAAATGCACTCATGCTCGATCGTTTATAATTCTAGTTGTGAATTTATTCCTTAACTCAATTAAGAAAATGTTATTATACGCCAAATTAAAAGGTAATAAAAATTCTCCCATTTTTACCAAATAACCAAAAAGTGACGATTGTGACAACCAAGTCGAAAAGTTGTCATGTTGGGACCACTAGTATAATTGAGTTATCAAGTTTATCTTTTATTTGTTTATTCCTGCTATATTGTTGTGACGACATCAATTCAATAAAAAAAATTAACAAGCAAGTTTTTATTTTCGATTATGGTTGCAATGTTAAACATGTATGATATGGATCATAAAGAAGTAAATCAATGATTAATAAGATATTTGCTTATTTAGCAAAAGGTTGTAACACCTAGGCCAACTACGTACGCTATTTGCTTATTTAGATGGAACCGGTTAGTGGAATGATAGATTTGACCAAAACAAATGTAGTTTAATAGAACCAAATGGACCGTATAGGCAGTTCTAACTCCGGTTCAAAATTTGAAACATATGATCATAGTATAATATACCATAAATGGCTTGTATGATTGTCTTGTTGATTTAGTTGTCAGGTTTTTTATACAAGAAGATTTAGACGGAAATTCTTAACATACAAAAGAGAAGTGTGGTAAACATGCATTAAGACGGTTTACGCATTTTGATTAGACTTTAAGCAATTTTGTGTGTGTTTGATACACTTTATAATTTAAAATATCATATTCTAACAGTTACTCTTGATAATAAGAAGCACAAAATCGGAATCAGTAGTCATCAACATCTTGTATTTAGAATTTGTACCAAGAGTAATTCATGATACTCTTGTTGTCCTAAACCAAAACCGGAGAAAAAGGGAGTGAATTATGAACATTTCCGGTTTACTTCTAGCCCCCATCTCGGATTGTTACAAAGAAGAAACCTATTTAGGTCGATATATGAATATCACATCTAAGAGTGCTCACAGATCACACGATATGACCTTGTAGTGCACTAACTACCAGTATATTAGGCTATTCCTCAAATGTCAAACTGTTATTGGAACCTTACTTCAACGATTATGAATTCGGTTCGAAAAAACCGCTTTTTTATCCATAACCGACAAAACGAATCAACTTGTAATTTTGGATTCATAACCGCTTTTTTATCCATAACCGCTTTTTTTATTGGATTCAGTTTTCAACAATTACTAATCGTATCCGAAAGATGTGATTTTGATCTTCGGTTCGGTTAAGGGGCATGAGTATTCTATCAAGCCCTAAGTGTAAGAGCTAGGATGTCACCATTAAAGAGTAGGTGGGCGTGATGACCTCAAAAGACGTGACTAATGTTTTAGCTATTTCAAACGAACGTTAGAAAATATTTTTCACTTTTTCTAGTTATTGTTTTCAATCACTATCCGTTATAAAATACCAAACAAACTTTATAACCTTTTCAACACCAAAACTAAGTACAATAATCCCAAAATCGATAACTCTTATGATCTTGTTCGAAAATATAAAAACTGCAAGGGGCCATTTTCAAGAAAAATAAAATTTCAAGGGGTAAAAAGGTAGAAATATAAAAGGTAAACCTGTAAGAATGTTATTCAGAAGTCAACAAAAATTAGTTTTTTCACATCCAAACTTCCTTCGTATAAATCGTCAAATCGGGGGTAGCATCGGAGCACACGTTTCCGGTGACAACATATTAATAATATTATTATTATCTCCGGTAGCGTATTATTGTCAGCAATATCTTATCGTCATCTGTTTCTGTTGATTCACCATTAAAATCGATTACAAGAACAACGGCTTTTGAGAATCATGTTTAAGTTCTGGTAATCATTTTTTTAAAGTTTTGTTCAAACAAATTCAATTTAGGGTTTTTGGTTTACGACGGATGATTGATTTTAGGTAGTATATGTAGTAGCATGATCTGAATTATGGTGTTTGAGTTTGTTTAGTAAGAAGTTTGATTGATTCTGCTCTGATTACAATTTTCGAACCTTGTGATTGGAGTTTGGTAGCATATGCTTCTTATTTGCCATGAAGTTGCTTGTTATTGGGTCCCTGATAACATAACATTTGATGACTGTAGTTCTATTGTTAGATTGATCAACAGTTTTTGATTAATAGGCCAATTGGTAACGTCAATTAGACTTTTGGGGATATATTTTGATCCAGTTGTGTTGAATCTTTATTTTTGTCTATGGTAATGGCTTCATAAGTTGAATCTGATTGATATCATGTTATCAAACCATGTCTCATTGGCTCCATCCAATGTAATCTTCTTGAATCCAACTATAAACAACTACACATACAGTATTTTTGTTTACAGTTTAGTATTTCACCTGTTTATTATATTCAGTAACTTAATGGTACTTCTAGCCTTGCAACGTTAAAGTAATGCCGCTGGCAACTTTCAGGGGTTCTCAAGAACAAGGTGATCCAAGGTCACAGGGAAGTACTACAAACTCATGGTATTCTCTATTGAGCTCACCAAGTTCATCGCGCCCTGCTACTCCTAGTAGCACTGAGTCTGACACTTACATACAAAGGGTCGGAGAACGACCTCAAGTTTCTCCCACAGAGGCTGCAGGGATTATTGTATATCTAAAAGATAAAAGGTAGTTCTTTCTTTCAATCAGGTCAATTTTGTTAAATATTTTGTTTCGTTGCTTTGATCTTTGATGTTTGCCGTGGCATGATTAGCTAGTTTGTCTAGGATCAAACAGAGTGGACATGCAAACCTCATGCTAAGGTGTCTCGTTTAGAGTTCCTACTCGTTTTAGTTTACATATATGACCTCATAGCCTCATTCAAGCGTGGATAGATTTATCTTCATTTCTAATTGTTTAATTTGAAAATTTGCTATAAAACCTGTTAAAGATGTGCAGTATGAGTTTCTGACTTGTTTATCAGGAACAGAACTTGATTTGTAGGAAATTTTAATAATTATGCATTACAGATGGCAATCTTGGTCTTTATCCTTTGTTTGTAACTTTTCTTCTTATAAGGAGACAATCATACTTCTCAAGATGTACTACAAATTCACAACATATGTTAGAATCTTGGTGACATTCATGGATCATGGCAAAACGCTTAAGCACATCTTTTGTTTCCTCTGGCTTTATTGTGTGTGTGCTATCAATTATAAGTTCAAACTTAAAGTTACGTATTTAATATATAACCTTCTCTGTTAACTATAAAAGCATATCAATCAGCATCTCAGTCAAGGTTTACAAGTTTGTGAAAATCAGTTGGGTCGACCTTGATCCGAACATATATCTTTACTTGGATGCAAGTTTATTGTTGAACCATGTAGCTACTTCATATTTAATTTTGGTTCCACCATTATACTGTGCTTTTTATTACTAACCCAAATACTGCCTATGTTGATTGTTAAATTTATTTTAAGTTTTTGTTAATTTGTTGCCATTTGTGGTTTTATGACATAATCATTGTATCTTGCTCTATGTGGTTGATATAGTGTTGATGAGCTACGTAAGCTTTTATCAGACCAGGAGGCTTATCAACGGTTCTTGCTTTCTATTGATTTGGTGAAAACTCAAAACAATGTAAGTATCAAAACTACTGTTAGATACAACCTTTTACAATCATCAACAATTTGATTTTTATCTTTTATTTGCTTTTTACCTTACGTTTCGTTTCTTATAAATCAGGTAAGAGATGAGCTTCGAAATGAAACTCTGAAGCTTGCTAGTAAGTTTCTTAGTTCATGTTTGAATTGTTCACAGGTGTACATGTATCCATTTTCTATTTCAGCCGAAAAAGGGTGGAAATAAGGGGGAAAAAGGGTGGAAATAAGGGGTAAAAAGGGAAAGTGAAATGTAAAATTTGTTGTAATAAAATAATAAATACTAGAGGTGGCAATCTTGAGCCCTTTAATGGTTACTTATAAACGGGGTCAATTTGAATTATGTTTTATCTCCAGAGGGTCAAATATAAAATTAGCTAAAAGGGTACATGGTCAAATGGGTTGAACGGCTAATACTGTTTTATTTAGAGTTTTCAATTACTGTTGTAACAATGTTTTTTAAGTACAACTATTTGCTCAATTATTTATCCAAACAAAAATAGGAAACTTTCTGGATGGGGGGATTAAAACATATTAGATCTTATGATATGCTGGTAATGCAGGAAAAAACTTGGAAAAAGAACCCCAGATATCCGAATTGAGGAACCAGGTGAGATTTTCATGTAGTGCAAACTTATACAACCACCAACTTTACCATCATTTATTTATGTAGAAAGATATGTGATTTAAAATTTTTATAAAAACTGTTAATGACTATACAATTAGTTATTGCTTTAGATTAGCTGTAAAAAGTTGTAGCCATAGCCCGAAAGGCTCAATCTATTTGCTGATTTCATGTGGTGCAGTGCATGATCATAAGAACAAGTGAGTTAGCATCTGCTCAAGAAAAGCTGAATGATCTCACAAAGCAAAAAGCCGAAATCCTTAAATCCTACTCCCCTGCTTCCTTGCTACACAAGCTACAAGGTAAATATGCACATTTTTATGTCCAAAAAGCCCACATTGTAAGATACAGTTTTTGCTGTGCGTTTTTTAAAATCGCAGTCCTCATCTTTGGGTGACAAAATGGACGAGCAGGTTAAATGTTAAATTCTGGTCTAGAACTGGTTATATTGAGAATGGTTCGTCTTTTGCTGGCCATGAAAAGAATTTTGTTTTTTTTTCTGTCTTTTCGATTCTTAAAATTTTCAATTATTCAACTTTTAGATCACATTATGAGATTAAACTATATTGTCACAATGATAATTTATAAATAAAATGTTATGCATTCTAGATTACTTTCGACGCCTTCAACCCATTTTCCAAAGTAACCCATATATACAAACTTAGCCAGTTTCCATTTGAGGTTAAGTATAGCCCAACTTAGCCAGTTTCCATTTGAGGTTAAGTATAGCCCAACTTGACCCGTTTACACATAACTCCATAAGTGCGTCAACATCAAATCCTAGGTTAGTATGTGAATTGTTATTAATCATTAATCAAGCGTTTATTTTGTTCAGAGTCGATGAATAAAACAGACGAGGAATGTGAAACTCTCCACCAGCAGCTTCTTGAGAAGGAGATTGATCTTGCAATGTTTGTTCACAAGTACAAAAAGCTACGTCTTGTTTACCACAAGCGGGCTCTCACCCACCTTGCAGCCAAGACTTCTTTAGCAGTTTGACCATTTTTTATTTCAATGTCTAATACTTGAACATGCTAAACTATTAATATTTCATTTTTATAGCGAAAATATAAAATCAGTTTGATGCGTATTATGTATACAACCGTAAATGCCTCTAATGCTGCCTTAAATGCAGTTCACATGTATATATTATGCTATTATTTGAAAGTACACACACACATATATATATATATATATTTAGTGTATTTGTGAATGCTACATATTTTTTTTACATCGGTGTAACGAGCCGGGTTAAGTTTGAACTTTAACTCTTTTAATTTAGCTTGAGTTTGACTTGCTTTGAACTCCATGTCTAAATCTCGAGCTTGGCTTGTCAATAACTTTTCAAGATTAAGTTCGGGTAGTGCTCATGATATACAGAGACTTAGAAACTCGAACGTTGAGAAGATTTTACACGTAACAAAATTCAACGAATAATCCGAGATACAGAAATCACCATCCGGTTTAATCGTGGGGCACTCCAAAACTTGAATCGCGATACAGATAACACCACACAATCCAAATTAAGGCTCCAAAGATCACCTCCTAACACAGCCACGAATTAGGATAGCAATGGATTAATAATTATCTCAAGAACCGAGACAATACAAACTTGCATAAATTCACTCCCCCTTTCCATTCATGTCCTCTGCAAGTTTCATAGAGTGGAAACCACATACAAACCCACGATGCTTAATTCTAGGAAAATAGAAAACTAACTTTACGGTGCAAATAACATAAAATAATAAAAAGGTAATTACTAAAAAGTAATTAAACCAAGAGAAAATTGAGTTAATTGGAATGCAACGTGGGATGAGGACATTCTTCATGCATGTAGCTCACGTAATGGGGTCCTCCGATGTGATTAAGTTAACCCAAGTTTGATTCATCCTTTTCAACCCATGCTTGTCGGTTATTGGTTCGGCTCCGTTGACGTCCGGTGTAATGGCTAGATAATTTAAATCTTCGATGGATCGGCTATCAGCTCATTTTGTATATTCTTTATCAAAAAAGTTAATATTTATTTAAATATTGTCACAATTGTAATTTTGTTTATAGTGAAATACATATGACTTAACTTTTCTTTTTTTATCTTCATTTTATATAGAGTAATATTTCTTATTTATATAATTATACACAACATATTAAAAGTGGTTGAATGAAAATAAGCCATCAGTTAAAATAAATGATCCAAATCACAATTCAAGTGGTTTGGATACAGATTTTTAGCATCAACTTCAAGTTAGCCTGAATAATTGAGATTGTTAATCGTTACCAAACCAAGGTATATATTTGATACATTCCTCACAACTTCCGCAAACCAGCTAGGAAGAGCGCGATTAGATTTAATCTATGTCATGTCCGACATGCTAGCTAGAAACATGAAAGCTTCCTTTTACATGTTCTTCTAGCCAAGAAAGAAGCCATCCGCGTAAAACCTTCTCTTAGCGGCTACCAAATGTTGAAACACGATAGCGAGTTGGAGAAGATGAGCATGTGCATAGGAAACAAACTATTTTTCTTCTGCTAGTGACAACAAACAACCTTATGAGTTTATGATCCTTTGAGAAAGTTTGTTGGGCCAATCCTAAAATTATGGGCTTTTTTGGATGTGTGTATATGTATACGCTAAGCCCATGTCTAAAAGCATAAGCTTTATTTAAACAATGTCTGTAAACGACGGTTTATTAATTTTTAAACTATAGTTTAAAGAGAAGCGGTGTACAGTATAGAATCTTGAAAACAACATCATTTTTATTTTTATTAATAATAATATTTGTTGGTTAAAACCAGCATGAGCATAAGAATTAGGAAAATCAAACTGCCTATTCATCGGTCGTTAACCATCGTTGTGTCACCAAAAAAATAAATAAATTTGGCGATTAATGCAAATAATGATATCTTCTGAAGCTAAAACCAAAATATTTGCATGTAATTGCAAAGTCTCTGCAAATTTTCTTCTACATTCATACTCATATCTCAAGAAGACGACGTATATCTCTATCTCATCCGTAGACCTGTAAGCATTTTTTAACCTAAATTTTGGATCAAATTTCATGTGTTATGTTACGAATTTATGAATTTACATTGGAAATTTGCACTTTTTTATATGATAATTGTTTTTCTCATGGTGAGCATTTCATGTGATCGGTTTCTGTCACATCGGGATGTGTTTAGGGTTCCTACGTGATATGTGTACTGTGAAAGAAGTTATTATACCTTGAATTTCTGTTTACTGTGCTTCAATTTTGATGAGGACTCTGTTGAGGTTTTACTCGATGAGGATTAGAGGTTCATTTAAGCAGGATGAAGTTAGTAATTTGTATCAGATTGGAAGGGATTCAGTTTTTGTTCCAAATGTCAATGTGTTTCATCCCAAGTTGTAAAAATGGGATTAATCTGTATATAGAAGCATGACAATCTTGTTGTGTTTTGTAAACCTAGTTGTTTTGCTTATATGAGCAAATATTCTTGCACATGGGCCTAACTATGAGTCAATCTGATGTTCTTTGTTTTCATTTTTCCTTATCATACACATTCCTGACTTTTGAAAATTTCGTATTGAAAGATGTTGTATACCTTAAGTGGAAATAGTCAGTTTATGTTCTAGACTACTTCTTTTATTAACAGTGGATTTTTTCCTAACCATGTTTTTATTCAGGTAATTCCACACGCTTTCGGACCCTTATATCCTGGTGGTGGCTGTGTGTTCATCAAAACTTGTTCATGCGATTGGTTATGCCTAGTTTTTGCCTATAATATTGGGCCTTAGCGCATTTAAGAACATGCATCGAAGGTATGTATCGGATGAAGTATTGTTCTGTTGTTTCTGCATGGTAGATCATACTTTGTTAACTAATTCAGACTTTTCATACAGTGGCAATGCAAAGAAGCAAAATGACAGTGCAAGACTTATTATAACTGCAACTGCAGGAATAATCGTTGGATACCTAATTGGGGTTAATTTTCCTTATGTGTCTCTTACCAAAGTAGGGTGACTTTCAGATCTTGGATATGCATCTATTGCACAAAAGAAAGAACATCATCCATTTGATTTGACTTGATGTCTTGCAGATTGACTTACCTTCAAGCATTCAGTTATCATCTGAAAAACCAAATTACGAAGATCAATCAAAGGCTTTTCAACGTAACTTCCCCGAGAATCTTGGTTCAGTTAATACACCTGTAATACCTCAGGTATATTATTTATAAATTCAGTTTGATAAAGAGCAAATGTTATGTTTTTTTTGGTGTGCTCTCAGTAAGATTATTATCAAGAAATATCTGGTTTTTGATTGTGCCTCATTACTATATGGTTCAGATTTATGTTCCAACGAATCCCCGTGGTGCTGAAACATTACCTCCAGGAATTGTAGTTTCAGAAACAGATTTATATTTGCGAAGGTTATGGGGAAAACCTAGTGAGGTATGTATTCAAGATGTTTATTTAGAAACACTATTTTCTTTGGGTTATTTATCCAAGGAAAATGCTAGGTCGTTGTAAATGATGGTTAGAGTACAGTAATTTTTAGCATGAAACTTACCTCTTAAATGTAGCTCTTGTTAGGGTTACGGGCTATGTTTAGCAAAATCCTTTGTCTAAAGAAGCTTTTAATTGACCAGATCTTGGGTCATATGTTAGGAAAACTCAATTAGTTGTTTTGCTCACCAGAGCGTATGACATTAATCTTATTAATCTTTATTGGACCAACAATAGTTGTCTACCAACTTTTAGAGTTGGGATCGTTTAATCAACTTCCATAATGCTGTTGATGTATACTTTTAGGTAAACGCTGTTGACTTATAATGTGTTCAAAATTTTAAGGATTTAAAGAAGAAGCCAAAGTACTTGGTAACTTTTACTGTTGGTTGGGATCAAAGAGCCAACATTGATGCAGCAGTAAAAAAGGTTCCTTTTACAAGATAGTCACTTTTTTTGTTTGTTAAATTTAAAGGCTTGATGGTAATTTGAGAATACTGAGGTGTGGTCATGATTCTCCTAGTTTTCTGAGGATTTTCAAATCTTGCTTTTTCACTATGATGGTCGAACAACAGAATGGGATCGATATGAATGGTCCAAGCAGTCAATTCATGTCAGTGTAAAGAGACAAACCAAATGGTATGCCTGTTGTGACATATTTTGCATGTTTACTACAGCTTACATCAAATTTTTGTCTTCATTTTCTCTTTTCTCTTTTAACCTTTCTTATAGGTGGTATGCAAAGAGGTTTTTGCATCCAGATATTGTGGCAGCTTATGATTATATTTTCATTTGGGATGAAGATCTTGGTGTTAAACACTTCAATGCGGACACGTAGTTTTACTTTTTTTATTTTTTCATTTCTAGTTTATGATTCATGCATTGTAACAAGCTCTAAGTTGTTTATTGATGGTATTTCAGGTATATGCAGATAGTTAAGAAACATGGTTTGGAGATTTCTCAGCCTGGCCTCGAACCAGATAATGGATTAACATGGCAAATGACAAAAAGAAGAGGTGATAGAGAAGTCCACAAGTGGGTTATCAATCTTATATGATTTTCTTATTTTCAATGGAAATACTATGAGATTGCCACAATGTGTCTTTGAAGAACCCTTTTATAATATATACAGTTGGAAATTTTGACTCTTTTACTTATGAGGATTTGATTTATGTTTTGTCTCTGAAGGGTCAAATGAATAGATTTATAACAATCACCTTAATAGAAAACAACTCAAATGGGTCGAAAGTTGTCATAGGTGTAAGATCTCATAAGTCATTTAAAAAAGTTATATTAATATTGAGACATTACAATTTTTATAACCATATTTGACAATTGACACACTAATTATTGAAAATATTTTTAGGGAAAAAGACACTGTACCAAAAGTTATCCATTTTGACCTTTGAGACCTCTAATTTCATATATGGTCCCAACTCCCAAATAGCCAAACTTAAGTTATGTCTTGATCTATCAACAGGGTTACAGAAGAGAAACCAGGATGGTGCAGTGATCCCCATTTACCTCCATGCGCCGCGTATAATCTCTCTCTCCCTCTCATATTATAATTTGCTAAAATCTTAGTTGCTATCAGGAATTATACATAAATGAAGTGACAAGATTATATATATGTTTCATGTTTTCAGATTACTTGTCCGGTTGGCCTTTATATACTATTAATTAACATGTATCTCACTTGGGTTAGTACCAAATTGACTTTTTTTTTTCAGATTTGTTGAGATTATGGCTCCCGTGTTTTCACGGGAAGCTTGGCGGTGTGTGTGGTATATGATTCAGGTAAGGATTTATTGTTAGATCTTCATTGATACATGTGTAAGTTTTCTATATTAGAACTCTTCAAATAATTTCCCGTGTCTTTATTCAATTTTTGAGGTGGCAATTTCTACTCACATACTTATTAATGGGTTGATTTGTGTTATATTTTTAATCTCTAATGGTGTATTGGATACCATAAAAGAGTGAGCCAGAAAAGAAGAGGGGTCAGACGGATCGAACTGGTTGAAAGTTGCCCGATGGGTTTTTAATGCATTCAACCTCCTAAATCATGTTACTAATAAAATTAGATTACTATAGTAATTAAATAGCTTTTCTATATCTAATACATTAATTAACATACAAAATGTGTGTGGGTCAATCTAACCGATTTCAATACTAAAAAATACATGTTTTGACCCATTAACCAACTTGCCTGACCCGCCTATTTTACCGCCTCTAGTCTAGTGTGATTCATCCTAATTTTGGGTTTCTTGTGCTCATGGAGAATGATTTGGTGCATGGATGGGGTTTGGATTTTGCTCTTAGAAGATGCGTTGAGGTTTGTTCCGTTTTTCCACCTTTACTTCTCCATGTATAATTCTACCCTAATGAGCTATTCTTCTTTAATAAGTATTGTAACAAGTCCTTTTAGTCTATTGAATATATATTGTTTCATTTGTTCATAAGAAATAACTAAACCTTTTACGTATCGTACTTCTAGCCATATGACACTCATGTGTAACAAGTCTTAAAAGATATGTCATTAATTATCAAACATGTCATATGATTTTCATAACATGTGTGTAACCAATCAATCGACTTGCATCATAATGGCTCAAGTTACTAATTTCCACATATATGACACATATTATGAGGGTAGTTTATTACATCTTAATCTGATAAATATTTGACATATAGCCCCCCTTTTTTTTCACAGCCTGCACATGAGAAAATCGGTGTAATAGATTCACAGTGGATTGTTCATCAAGTCATTCATTCACTGGTGAGTCAAGTAACACATCATAACTTGTATCATGTTCATTATTCTTGTTCATGCCTAATGATGGATCGATTCAAGTTATGTTATATCTCTGGCAGGTCAAACAAATCAATTAAATAAATTAGCATAACTTGGAAATGTGCCCAAACTCTCCGAACTGTATATTTAATGCATCTAACCTCTTACATCAATTTAATAAAAGAGAATACGTATTAATATTAAACTAATAAAATTTTGTAATCATACTTAACACTAATTATATTTATAAAATAAAATAATCTAGACAAAAATTATTTCAATTCAACCCAACCTGGTTAAATTCAACCTTCAATCCATAACAAAAAAGTTACCCATTGTCACATGTTACTCAACCCAACCATTTTTCTACCTCTAAGGATAGCCTGCAGTTCCTGAGTTCAGATTCCATGCTTATATTACCACTCGAAAATAATGGCTTGTTACCTCATGGTTTGTTTGCGTATTTGATTTAGGGTCAAGTAACAAATGCAGAATATGGATGGCAAGAGGTAAGTATGTAAAATTTACATCTTCAGCCAACAAGGGATACATACACTCAAGGTGGTAAGATTATACTAAAGATTAATGTTCATTTCATAGGTAAAAGATAGATGCAAAGGTGAGTGGGCCCTATTTCAAGATCGGCTTGCCAATGCGGACACAGCTTATCTCAGAGAGACTAGAAAGGGCTAAACCGTAACTCGTTTTTGTTGCAATGTTTTTGTTTACTTAACCCTTCATTTGGCATAAAAGAAAAGGTGGTTCAAAGCTCAAGTCCTCTCCATATGATGTGTTTTGCAATATATATATATATATATATAGATGTCTTATTGTGTACATTCGTCACAAAAGGTGACGTCGATACTCTTAACACTTACCCGCACTATTTTGTTAGGCGGGCTTTGTTCGGTTATCTAAAAAGAGTGCCTGAAGTTTGTTATATGTAATACAAGAATTGAAATGTGATTTTGGGGTAGGTGAAGAAAGCTGCCTTTGTTCAAGTCAAAAGAGACAAGTTTGAGACTTCATATTGTTTTGTTTCCTTTTCTACATGCATTGATTTTTATCATTACATACCTTTATATGAGATCTAAGGATAAAATTTAGAGGTTGATTTTGTTTTGGGTTGTTTTGGGGACACCGCAGGTGTATTTAGGGAGAGACCAGACCTAACCGTCACATTTTGATCAAAATTTGACGGTTGAAGACGTAGAGGTCACGGTTTGGTCAAAGTGTCACGGTTTGGTCAAAGTGTCACGGTTTGTTTGACTCCTGACAAAAGTACACTGATAAAGATGCATGGGTCTGAAACAAAAGGTCACGGTTTGGTCAAAGTGTCACGGTTTGTCTGACTTCTGACAAAAGTACACTGATAAAGATGATGGGTCTGAAACAAAAGGTCACGGTTTGGTCAAACCGTGACGATTTCTCGTCTATTTTTTTTAATAAAAATGTTGTTTTTTTTTAAAATGTATAGAATACTATACTCAAAATCATACATAGTTATAACACAAAAGGAAAACTATACTATAGATATTAATATTATAAAAAAGTATAGAATACTATACTAGTTTGTGTTATCTTCAATCGGTATTCTTACTGTAAAAAAAATACCTACTATTAACATTTTTAAATATATATACTACAAACTTAAAGTCTAACGTCAAATTTTGTGAATAAAAAAGACATCACATGGTTTTTATATTTGACGTTAGCCTTTAAGTTTACAGTATATTTTTTGTGTTTTTTTTCCTTAACATTTGACGTTAGGCTTTAAAAAATAGCAGTATAGTATTCTATACTGTTTATAATATACTGCAAACTAGTATAGTATTCTATACTTTTTTTTATCATATTAATATCTATAGTATAGTTTTATTTTTATATTTTAACTATGTATGATTTTGAGTATAGTATTCTATACTTTTTTTTATAAAAAATCAAAAAAGTTATAAAATAATGTAGGGTCAAAGTATCACGGTTTGCCTGACTCCTGACAAAAGTACATTGATAAAGATACACGGGTCTGAAACAAAAGGTCACGGGACAGTTTCTCGTCCATTTTTTTTATAAAAATGTTGATTTTTTTTATAAAAAAGTATAGAATACTATACTCAAAATCATACATAGTTATAACACAAAAGTAAAACTATACTATAGATATTAATATTATAAAAAAAAGTATAGGCCTTCAAACCGTCACATTATAGTCAAAACGTAAAGGTTAGGTCCGGTTTCTTTTAAATTTCTTCTTGTGCGTCTAAAATTTTCCTTTATTTTTTCTTACTTTTCATTTGCTAAATTATATTTATTGTAAGCTTTTTTGATTGATTTGACATCAGATAAACCATATGTGAATATGAGAATTGTGCTACATTTTACCTTTTAACTTGGATAAAAGTTAGTTTATTATTGTTATTGTAATAATATAAATATTTATTTTTCTATCTAACAGCAATATACTTGTTTGTAGATCAGTAGATATTTTGGATATAGTAGAAACTGATGATTATCTCATAAATTCTAGACATATACTTTGATTATTATGAAGTCAACTTTAGAATCCAAAAATTGACTGGAGTCGCTAATTTTACTCACCCTGTTAAAATTTGTTGTAATAGCTCAGGTATCAATTTTATCTTTCTCTCTTTTTACAAGTTACAAGCTACGTGTACGGTATGTATACAATGATGCTCGGATCATAATGTTTAATATATACTAATTATCAAGTTAGCTATTTATTATAGGTTGTATATTATGCTTAGTTGGATTGTACTCAATTTTTAATTTTTTAATTTTTTTAATCAACTTTTTTATTTTAATCAAATACTTTTATATTTTTATTATTTAATATCAACATTATTTTATTTTCAACTTTGTTATCCTATACCTTTTTATATTTATACAAGTTAGTATATCGTAGTGTGCGTTTGTGGTTCAACGTTTATAAGCTCATTTTTTATCCGTTCAACGGCATCATTACAATGCACTGGTCCTAGATAGACTTGTTGTTTTATATGTTTCACGTTTTGCATACGTGACTCAATGTTTTTATGTCTACTTTTCGGTCGGCTATATTTTTTTCGTTATATATTTTCTAGTAAATTTTTTTTTGTATAGGTGGTCACTGACAGTATTTTGTCATTGATGCTACTTGATACGGTTTTACGTCCCCTGATGCAACGCGTGAGTTAATACAAGTTCATAACTAAATCTTATCTCTTTTATTATACAAGTGAAAAAGTACGTTTTAATTTTTTTATATATATAATCATTTCAGTAAATGACTACTTTTCACTTTCAAAACACAATTTATTTAAGTAATTAGTCTAATTATATTATTTAATTATAATTTTACTTTCAATCAACAATTAACAACAATTATATCCAATTTTTTCAATTAAAATTTAATGTCTATTAGATTTTAAAATTTTTTTAAAAAATTAAATTTTAATAATTCAAACTATTAACTATTGACGAATATTAATCCCAACTAACAGTTTGACCAATAATAATCTCAACTTTCGATTTGTTACTAATAACAACACTATACACTCATGACGTGAGATATAACATAGAAATAATTAAAAATATAAATATATTAAATAGTTTTTTACATAAAAGATTATTTTTTGAAGTTATTTAATGTAATATTTTATCACTAATGAAGAAATTTGGAGACAAAAAACACAAAATTAAATAATAATATTTATATTTTTCATTTTAGCTTATATAATACCACATGTCACATGTCATCTCATGATTATCTTCACGTGTCACCACGTAAAAAAACAAACCGAGTAAACGAACGGTTAAACTAGTACTACTATTGATAACAAAATTAAAATTAAAATTAGTACTAGTCAATCTTGAAATTAATATCGCACAATAAATAGTTTGTGTTATTGAAATCGTATTTTGCAATATTTTATGATAACAAGCTAATTACGTTACTTTCATACTTATCGTCTAAATTTTACTCAATTTCATTTTCAATCGAATTAAAAAAGTCAGAAAAAACAATACATAAAATATGAAGGACACGCGAAATCGAATAGAATTACAGAAATAGTCAACCGTCAACTATATGAACCTGAATCGGTTAACGGTCAACACGTTAGGTTTTGAAAGTTTCTTCGCAATGTTTTCGTACAATCATACAAATCTCAAAGCAAAAAATTGGAAGAAATGATTATATGAAGAATCAAAACATGAACTAAAACAACAAAAAATCATCAAAATTCAAAACAAAACTCCTCATTTTCATCTCAAAATCTGCAAATCGCAACTCGTTGTTACTTGTTACATATTAATCCGTCTAAACTCTAAACTATCAAACCGATGAACAATCGTCCACAAAAGCAAACGAAATCAGATCAAAACAACAAAACAATATAAAATCTCATTGTATTAAGAAGCAAAAGAGCATTTACCACTGTTAATCGATCACGTATCCTTCAAAATTGTGCATCAATCAATCATCATCATCATCATCATCATCATCATCTAGATCCTCTGTTTCAGTCTTCAAATCCAATTATCTTCCACACAGCGTTACGAACTCTACTCAGATCTCTTCCTTTCAACGTCCTCCCAACTCCTTCATGAACCGAAAACGACGCGATCCTCACCTTCGCCAAATACTCGTGCGGCGGAATCACGTCATCGTCACCGTCAAATTCTCCATCGTCGTTACGATTCTCCGTCAGCTCCTTCTTCAGTATCACCGACCAATCAGGAACATCAATCGGTAGCGACAACGCCGTTGTTCCAACAGCTTTTCGATTCTCCGGCGACGGTATCGATTTCTTCGAGCACGTTCTATGAAACTCCGGTGACGATGCGACGTTGTTCCATATGTCGAATTCGTTGAACTCGAACATCATATTCGCCGGAATAGTCGCCGGAATCGTCGCCGGAGGGAGGTCGGTGCCGCCGGAGAAGTAGCGGTGGTGTGATCCACCGGAGTAAGTTGTTGATGCTGCCATTGAGATTAATCTGAAGTGAAAATTAGGTCAAATTCGAATGTGAATGTGTGAGTTCTATTGTTTGATTGATGATGAATTGAATGATTGATCACTTTTGTTTGCTTTTATAGAGGTGTTTGTTTCTTACTCTAAATAAACTGTGTTTGTACACTGAAACCAATTTGTTAGAAAATAATATTGTTTTGTTTGCATATGCGTTAATAATTCAGGATGCCGTTGTTGAACATTTGATGGTATTTTCATTTACTTTGAGTATACGAATTTTAATATTATTTTGTCGTATCCAGAATTGTAATAATGAGATTATTGTTTTGTAGAAATTAAAGTGTCTTCATACTTATCCTTGATGGATAAACTTTTTCATTCCATGGAGATACGTGACACAACTATAATATTTTTTTACCAGAAATTTATATTTTATTATGTGTGATTAATCATGATGGTTGTTCGTGAGTTCAGTGGCAGAGCTTTTAACAAGACAAAATTAATTTTTTTTATGGGAGCGAACTTGATATTTATATAAAAATTTATATTATTGGACGAAAATTTTACACGAATAAACTAAAATTTAATACTACCTACGAGAAAAAAATGACAGCAGCCCTCCGGTCTCTACATCCTTCGCCACTGCATGAGTTACACAATGGGAAGAGGAGGGTGAGGTGAAGGGTGAATAGATTTGTGTTATTTTTGAGTTTTTGAGTCTGAAGAATCTGAAAATATAAAAAGATAAATTGGGTTTTAATAATTAAATTATTATTCATTGATCAATAATAATTAATACTATTGATTTAGCAGGCATAAATCTTAACATTTATATTTATTACTAATAACAATCCCGGTAAAATAATTATTGAAAATATTTCAATTTGATTTCGTTCACAATAATGATTACGAACGAAAAGAAAAAGAAAACATAAAAGCTAAAGCGAGAGTAAAATAAGTATAAATCGAATGTAAAATGTATAAAATTTTATAATTAGTAGGACTCTTATTGGTACTAAATATACATGTTCTCTTACGATTGAATGTTATATGAGGGACTAAGTGTGTATCTTCTCATCAGTCTTGAGTGGGTGCTGCCATTTTATAATATGAGTGTGGTATGGGTTAAGCTTGAAATCATAAAAAAACTTGTAAAATGGGATTACTTCAACACCTGAAGCGTAAAATATAACACATAGTCTAATCTTTAACGTTTAAAAACTATGACAATTTTTTTTTGAAATTTATGATAGTCAGGATGTTTTCGAGATAAAACAATACCTTTAAACTTTTAAGACATGAATATAATTTGAAATCAGACATTTCTTTTGAGCAACAATTGCTAGAGTGTTTCTAGAATAATTTCCTTATAACCTTCATTAAAATTTGAACATCTAATCTTAAGGTTGCGAAAAACACCATTTATCATTTCTTTCAGATTAATTCGAATATAAGATAGACAAGTGAGAATGGTTGCAACTAATGTAATGGCACGAGAGATAAGAAATTTGAGTAAACTTATTTATTTAGTTTGGTTATCTAATCTTAAAATCAATTTAAGTAACAATCACAATTTAGTAGTAAAATGTAATATATACTAATTACCAAGTTACTTATGCATCACGTGTTGTACATTGTGTTTAGTGGGGTAGTACCCACCTTTTGTCTCTTTTTTTAATTTTTTTAATCTTTAATCTTTTTATTTTAACCAAAACTTTTATATATTTTACAATTTAATCCCAATTTTTTTTACTTCAACTTTTATCTCCTATACTTTTTATATTTTTATAAACTTTCCATTTTACGTTTCAGTATAACATTTGAGAGTTAACACATTGCAGCATGCGCGTGTGTTTCAATCTTTTCAAGCTCATTTTTTCTTCGTTCAACGACACCGTTGCAACGCACTGGTCCTAGAGAGACTTATTGTTTTATATATTTTACGTTTCGTCTACGTCGTTCCAAGTTTTTATGTCTATTTTTCGTTCGGTTATATTTTATCGTTTTTTATTTTTTTTAATACGAAATTTTTCGGTGTTGGTGGTCACTGGCGGTGGTGTGAGGTGTGTCATTGGTGATACTTGATACGGTTTTATGTCTACAGCTGCAACGTGTGGGTCTTAGTACTTTTTATATATTACTAATTACCAACTTTGATATTCTTAGTTGATTGTACAATATGCTTAATACGTATACACATTTGTCTCTTTTTTAATACTTAACTTATTTCTTATTTTAATCCAACTTTTTTATACTTTTTATCATTTGACTCCAATATTTTTTTTATTTTCAACTTTGATATCCTTTATTTTTCGTATTTTATAAAATTGTTTTACCTTTCGGTTTAAATTTTGCAAGTTAGCTCAACGCAACGTGTGATTGTGGTTCAACGTTTTTAACCTTATATTTTATCCGTTTAACGACCATATCACAACGCGTTGCTTCTAGATCGACATACTTATTCCGCCTACGCGGTTTAACATTTGTACAACAACTTTTTGTTTGTTTTTATTTTATTTTTACTACGAGCTTTTTGGATATTAGTAGTCATTGACGGTGGTGAATTATTGATGCTACTTGATACGGTTTTACGACCCGTTACAAAAAACAGCGCTTAAAACCAGTTATTCATTAATTAGCAAAATCCAATTTCACAATGAATTCTTAACTTGTGACAATAAAGAAAGTAGTTTGTCGGGACCTGGGGGACTAGTATTGGTTGGTGATGGTGTTCATGCTTAGGCCACGTGTCCATCCTTTATAGAAGTGGTTGTTGAGTCGATGTGGTAAGAGCCACGTGAAGTGGAGCCCTTGAATGTAACAACGTTTAGTCCGTTACAGTGTTTTGTCTCGTACATTAGTTTGTTTGATTTCGCCAACCCGGTCCACGTGGCCTTTACGCGCGGGTCGGGGGATGTCGGGCCACTTTAGACATAGTGCAACGTATGTATCGTGTTCTGAAAGCGGTTTTTAATATTAATGATGTGTAAGGATGTGTATATCAGAGTTTAAAACGGCTCATATATTACTGGACTTGTACATCAAAGTAGTTCGATCCGAATTTGTTTGATATGTTTTGTGTTTTTTATTCTATAATAAGTGTGAAACTACAATAAGAAATTTTTATGAAAGTATATCAGAAGATTAACATGTTAATGAGATAGATTCATTTAACATGTTACTACAATATCTAATTAATAACCCATCAACCTTCATTTAAAGCTTATTATAACCCATTTATCTGTTTATAACTTATGAACCTATTTGACTCGTTTATAGATATATGGTCACACATGTTGTTTACAAGTTACATAATGTTAATGTGTCTATGTTATGTTTGATGAGTCTAACACAAATATGCGGGTTAATAGGTTAATTTGGGTTTAACATGCGACACAAATTATGATCACCCATAGATGAAAGTTTATAAGCTACAAAAATCACCAAAATGATCATTTTATCAGGATGTGTTAGGTCGGTTAAGTCCAAAAACAATAACATATAAAATGCGTGAATCAATGGTTGTGTATATTATTATTGATCGTGTAACATACTTTAATCCTATGAAATCAAAAGATACACAAATCAGTTGTCGTACATATCAACTTTCACTCTGGTTTACTATTTTCAACGTACTAATATGTTCGTTTTCTACGTAATCTGTAGTCGTTAAGATTTACTGTTTTTTTGTTCTACTAGTTATTTGGTATTTCCAAGTTTTTCTTGTTTATAGTTAGCATATATTAGTTTATAATTAGCATAACTTATTTAAGTTACACTTTTATGTAACATTTATGTTAACTAGCTTAACAATAATTTGTGTTCAACAAGTGTTATTGCTGGCATTAAAATGAGTAATAATATTTATACGAAAATACAAAAATTATTTTAATCTCTAAACAACTTTAATTTTTGATAAAAACTTTAGTTATCACACAATGCCTGTTAAACTTAACAAATGGTATTTTCAATTTCTATGCAAGGTTTAGAGTAAATCATAATAATTATATATAATATATTTACAGGTATCGGTGGTTTTAATTTTTTCTTATGTTTTTCAATATATGTATCTCTATTTCTGCAACTAACTTAGAGTTAAGTGCAACGATGCGAGGGGTCATGAATTTGAAACTTAATATGTATATTTTTTTTCTTGTTTTTTTTCTTTTAACTTTTATATACTTTTTGGTTTAAATTACTAAGCCGCAAGTGTGAGTTATGATATTATTTTCTATATGTTTCGATCTTTAATACGTTAATGTCACCGTCAGATGCATGTATCAGCTTCGCAAACACTACCACGTGTTGTCATGCTACGACATGTGGACTACATCCAACTTTCTTTGTTATTTTTTTTACTTTTACTTATAGTTTTACGTTTGCATTACATCTTTTTATTATCAAACCATAACGCGTGCGACATAATATTGTTTTCTTTCTACGTATGCTCCAATACAATATGTCATCGCCGTAACACGCGTATATAGGGTCGCAAACGTGTTGCTACGTTGGTAACATTGTGATGTGTGGCCTATGTTTCACTTTAAACGTTAGTTAAAAAGTAAAAGTACGCAGTATCTCGCTAGTTATTATAATTTATAACTAAAGTTCATATACTGTATAAAATTGCATATAGATGATCTCACATATTCAAATACGTAGAGCACGTAGAGAAGAAACGTGTGACATGCAAGGATGAGAATGGGTGATGACTCAGCTCCCATTTTATAAGCGACTTAATAGTTGTGTTCTTGTGTATCTGTTTTCATATATGAAAATTATGTTATTGTTAATAAAAGTATAAATTTAAAAAAAAAATTTACGCTTATGAATATACAAATAACTTTTTCACGTTAGTGATATTATTTACGAGATATAAGTATGACATACACTAGTGTATTTTTTTTACGCTTATGAATATACAAATAACTTATTTTTATATATGTGTAATAATCTTATTCTAACAAATAAATAATGATTTTGATTTTTCTTAAAAAGTTAACATGGTTCTTATAATTTTAAATGGCTAACATTGGAACCCTCTTTTATATATATAGTTTATATAAATATATTATTTTAATTACATTATACAAATAGTCTTTTTTAATTTACATAAATAGTCTTATAATATGAAAACTCTAAAATACCCTTAAAGTTAACAGAAAATGTAATTAACTACGAAATTAAAATACAATACTCCAACCTACTAAAATGTTTATGCCTGATATTTTAAATAAACTACGAAAATCATTTATGTAATCAACTCTATAATTTGTTTCTAACTAGATAATTTGTTTGATTGTTGTAGAAGAAAAAAATATCAGTGTACAAGTTGGTTGTTGTTTAGTTCTATTTATAATGCAAAAACCCATAACGGTCGAATCTATACTCCATACTCGCTTTCTTCCTGATTATGTACCCGAACCAAAACCACCCCTACACTAATCAGATACCCGGGTCCAAACCCTACCCTGTCTACCTATACCCGGTTTCAATAATCCCCGATGGGCCTTAATACCTTACCTCGTTCCTATACATTTCCGGGTACGACACGAACCACGAACCGTTTTGTGCACCTCAAGCGGACTAGCCCTATCAAACCATTTACATAGTTCGATCATTGCTCAAACCCTCAATTCTCAAATCCAACTCTTGACTCTAGCCCAAGCCCACATACAACAAAGAAAGGGTAAAAACGACATTTCCATTCCCCACATCCAAACCCTAATCTCATTTCCCCTTTTAATTTTCATTCACACACCTGCAACAACTCATTCACTCACCGAAACCCTAGCCGCCGTCGCCCTTCATCCTCCAACAATGCCGCCGAAGTTCGATCCCTCACAAGTCGTCGACGTCTACGTCCGAGTCACCGGCGGCGAGGTCGGTGCGGCGAGTTCACTCGCTCCCAAAATCGGTCCACTCGGTCTCTCACCGAAGAAAATCGGAGAAGACATCGCAAAGGAGACCGCAAAGGACTGGAAGGGCCTCCGAGTGACCGTGAAGCTCACCGTGCAGAACCGTCAGGCGAAGGTCTCCGTCGTCCCCTCCGCCGCGGCTCTGGTCATCAAGGCGCTGAAGGAGCCGGAACGTGATCGGAAGAAGGTGAAGAACATCAAGCACAGCGGAAACATCTCGCTCGATGATGTGATTGAGATCGCGAAGATCATGAGGTCGAGATCGATGGCGAAGGAGTTGCAGGGGACTGTGAAGGAGATTCTCGGAACTTGTGTTTCGGTTGGGTGTACGGTTGATGGTAAGGATCCCAAGGATTTGCAGCAGGAGATTGCTGATGGAGATGTTGAGATTCCTCAGGATTGATTGATTGAAGATCGATTGAAGATTGATTTGAGATCAAGTAAGAACGTTTGTTAGTTTTCTGCTTTATGTTATTGTCATATCAACATTTTGATGAGTGATTTTGGGGATATGTTGCCGAATTGTTCGATTTTGAGCTCCAATTACATACTGTTGTCTCTTTTGTTATTTAATCTTATTGTTTAGGTGAATAATATGCTATATTGTCTTGTTAAATTGTCTGCTGCATCATGTTCTTTAGGTTTTAGTTTTGATCATTGAGTTGCATTGGCAATATTGTGTTGCGTTTAAGGCTTTTGAGCAGTAGATGGTTGTTAATTGAAGTGTTAATGATAGTTCAATTGTGGTTATTAGGGTTTTTGAGAGCAAAAAATGCGGTTCATTTGGGCCATTTAGCTCAAAATGAGCTAAGATTATAAAATTTGCTTACATAAAACGAGTTTTAGTGGGGCAAAATTACCCTTAACTATTGTATGTCGCCACCAACTAGTTGTCGTTGCTGCAACCACCGCATCCACCTCTAGCCGCTACTGTTGTCAAAGCATCAATGTGATTTAGTCTGTTGCCACAACCATTGTTGCAGTGAGGGCTGCACTTACATTGCAGATGCTGCCATGCGACCAGCATATCTTTGTCGCACCACTTGCGACTGCATAAAAGTACAGCGTGCTAGTCTAGTTTTGTGTTTTTGTTTTCTAAAATTGATTAAATGAACCGGAGTCTATTTTACCAATTCTCGCCTGAACCAATTTGATACTGTTTCGAAAGATCTATTTTAACCTGATTCCTTTTTTGTCGGAACCCATTTTAGTTCAATTCTGACTTTAACTCACATTTACCCAGATTTGTTTTGACACAGTTACTAACCTTTCTTTTTTGCTAAAGTTAGTGGTTAACGTCGAATTGGTAGCATTTAGCTGTATAGTATGTTGCAGTATGTTTCGTTACTTGTTTGTCAGATGCTCGTGATTTTGAATTCATAGACATTCACCTGTCACAAAATGTGACAAAAAGTTACTAAAAGATCTAACATGTGTGAGATTGCAGTACTCCTATGGGTCAAGTCCAGTTCTTCAGCCTTTCCAGCTCAACATGATTTGCATAGCTTGATTTTTCTAAGCGCATCACCTCTTAAGAGGTGAACATGTTGAATGAATTGGGTCGGGTCAACGAATCTAAATGGTTCATTGGTTAAGCGAGTCGTCGTAAGGAAATCGGTGGACATGCGGGTATGCCACCATCCATCAAGTGACCCAACCCAAAAACACAGAGTTCTCAGCCCATATGTTGCTCAAACTTAAGAGGTGCACATTTTGGTGTTTCTCCCACCGGTTTCGGTCAATAAAGGCTATAACCGGATCTTGGGTTGGATTGGTTTGGGTTTAATCCGGTTTCAATGTAAAGTAGTCGGTTCAATTTGAAACTAGGTTTTATTAAGTTTAGTTTGGTATTAGCTCTATAAACTACTCTTATAATAATGGTAGAGTTTATAAAGTGAACATCAACTTCAATGGAATATATCAAAGATGTATATATTTAATTATTTTATATTGCTAAAATCTAAACAAAATTAAATTAATACGTTAACAAGTGTTTAACCCATTAATGTATGTTTTTTATTGTATATTAAAAATGTCGACCTGTAAATAACACAAAACTTGTTAAGCTTAAACACAAAATTTATTAACTTTTTTAGGATGTTAACATAAATGTCAACCCTATGACTAAGAAAATAAATTAACATCAAACAACAAAACGAGATACATGTGCTTATGAAAAAGTTATGTTCTCAATTTATTATTTTCTTGAAGTTGTGTCGTACTTTAACTTGAAAAATTATATTATCTTAAAATTAATGGATAATTTATAGAAGTATTGCTATAATTGATTTCAAAATAATTCATCTCATTTTATATTGACTATTCTAATTGAGTAATTGTGTATAGTTATTTAATCAGTCATCCTCATATAAAGGCCATCAAACCAAATGTGATGTTGACATGGTTTTATGCAAAGAATATTCATTGTTTTGTTCTATTAAGAAAATTCATAATTCATTTTTCATTTTTAATCTTATAATTTACCTAAAAGTTATATATATATATATATAATTTGAATATAATTATATTATATTCAAATTATATAACAGGGAATGAGATGGAGTACTAAATTACACAAAACCATATACTTTTTCTTATATTATACGAATATTGTTGGTTTAGGGATTGGGATGTGAAGTGAAGTTATAGTCATCAATCTTAATTAAACCACTCTTGACCATTTGGTTCGTCACGCAGTCTCCATTGTTCCAATTTTTATGGTATGACATTGTTGGGGCTCTACCTACTACCTAGTGCTATAGCGAGTGGAAGCATGTTCTGAGATCGGCTTATCAAAATTTAGATTAAGTTGAGTTTAAATGAGTTCTAACCTATATTATAGCTTAATATATATACAAATTTAAACCTAAGCTTCACATGTGAAGCATGACTTGGCATACAAACTGTAACGAGTTTTATTATTACATAGATTTCATTTAATAAATTAAAATTATTTTTTTAATAATAATATTATTATATATAACAATTATGATAAAAATAACTAAATAAAATATATCTTGACATTTATAAATTTTACAGTTATAATTAAATGTATATAGAAGTTATAAGCATGTGGATAAATAAAACAACTAAATAATCAACAAATAATAAATTAGGTAAACCCGAATTTGAAAAACAACTCACAAGTCTAGTTTGAGCTTTACAAACAAATAAAGCTAGAAATGATCTGAGCTCTGACCCTTTTAACCTAAACTAGTATAGTCCGGGCTTAAAAAATTACCCACAAGCAAAGCTTCCGCTTACAAAACAACTCACGAGTCTAGTTTAAGCTTTAGAAATAAAGATATAAAAATCAGAAATGATATGAGCTCTTACTCTTTTAATTTAAACTAGCCGGGTCTAAATGACTAAACTTAAAAATCTACTCATAAGGGAAGCTTGAGTTTGAAACACAGCATATGAGCCTAACATGAGTTTTAAAAATAAAGTTAGAAATGATGTGAACTCTGGTCCTCTTAACTTATATTAATTGAGTCTGAGATCAAAATTTTACTCACGTGTGTAACTCGAGTTTGAAAAAACACTCATAAGTCGTTATTTAATTTACAAAATAGAGCAAACCAATGAATATTCTTTGGAAAAAGCTCTAACCCTCTTAATGTGAACCAGCCAATCTAACTAGTTTACATCATTGGCAAGAGCTTATTTAGGGGTATGAGTGAGGATTTTTGTAAAGTACATGGGATCCCTCAACATTAATAGAAAAAAAAATATCGGAAAAACAACAACCACATTTTCTAAATAAGTCGGAGTAATTTGAAGAAAAAATAGATTTATATTTGAAATTTATCAAAATTTGAAATTCGAAGAAATTAGAATGTTTTAAACATATTATAACTTAAAATTATTATTTTGATAAAAAAATCATATTTGGTTTATGATCTATTGGTCTTGATTAAGAAGTTGAAATATAGTCAACACACACCACAGTGAGGGTATGTGTGATGATAGTGATAGGGGTGGGAGTGGCGTTTTTTGGTGGCAAGGAAGGGTGAAGGTCGTATCATCGGCGATAGGGGTGAGAGTGACCGTAGCTATATAATTCAGGATTACAATTCCTCTTCTTGAAACTATATTAGGTAATTAGCTTTTGATTATGCTATGTATCTTTCTGTGTCAAGAAGTAAGAATCTCAATTTTATTAACAACTCAACGTCAATTACAGAATAACCAAGAAATAACAAATCCTAAGAATGATTCTATATTTCTATCTATGAGATGAACCAAACAATCTAAACAATTGATGAACTCGCACAAATCAAACATAGACTCTCTAGAACAATGATAAAAGTGATGTACCGCCATTCAAGACAAAATTTTATAGAGAGAATACAAAGACAAGAGGCGATGGTTTTTTTCAGAGAAGAAGATGTGATCTTGTGTGAAGATAAAGATGAGTCGAGCTGATGATATGAACAAGATAGGTGTCTTGCTACTACTCAAACAAGAAGAAGTGATCATTATTTATGTCATTGTCTTGAATCTTGATTCCCCAATAACCAAATTTGTTAAAGAAACCGAAACCAGCCCATTAGTTGTTTTCTTGTTCCAGTCCATTTACACAGTCTCAGCCCAAGTCTCTTTTAGCCCAATAGCAACTCTAGGCCGACACAGAAAATGCCAAGACAACAAAATAAATTAGATCATCAAAAAATGTTTATTCAAAGCATGTGTTTGACCTTGAATTGAATAAATCATATATTTTAACATTTTGCTTGTACCAGTACAATCCATTAAACATATAACTCGTTATAAAAGTGAGAAGCCGGAGTAAACTCAAGTTTGAGCTGATGAACACAATCCTTTCAAATTTCTTTAAAATTTCTGGCTTTTTAGTTTGAAAATGGAGCCTAGCCAAAACAAAATTTTGTTTTCTGTTCTCTTTTGTAAACTTTGAATTTCAGTTTTATTAGGTTTCGACAAAATAATTTTTTTTAACCAAATAAGTTAAAGCTGCACGGTTTAACACCCTTACTTAAAAAAAGAGTAAATTACAAATTTTGTCCTTTAAGTATGTTTAAAATTATGGATCTTATCTTTAAACTTTGATAATTACAATAAACGTCCTTTATTTAAAAATTTATCACGTTTTATGTCCTTTCTACTAACTGAGGTTAACTTTTTCAGTTTGTTTTGTGTGAATGTACCATTTTGCCCTTATCCCTTAAAGGACGAAATCTGCAATTAGTTATCTACCTTTCTAATCATACGAGAACAAGATGGAGAGTTTAAAATATTTTTTTATGATATAAAATTTAAACTAGTAATCGATTTTGTTTTATCATCATTTTTCTATTATTTTTTTTGTTATTAAGAATTTTCAGTTATTTTAAATAGTTTGACTTATGGTTTATATTAGAAACATATCAGAGATCACATGATTATAGTATATGGATTTTTATATTTTACTTGGTTATAATTATTCTAAGTTGAGCTATTTGTATAATTAAATATTGATAAATATGTGAAGTATTTAAGTGTTTTTACTGAAAAAAAGGTTCAATAAACTTAATCGTAAAACCAAACCAAAGCATACTCTTAGTAATTGTTTGGTTCGGTTTTATTTTAATTTTAAGTGGTTTGGTTTTGATTTTCGTTGATAA
>BJCM01000244.1:0-41474 GCA_018326385.1 Flaveria bidentis | reverse complement strand
AAAAAAGATAGTTTGATTTTTTTAAAAATTAGATAAGAGAGAGAAACATAATAATTAATAAAATTTCTTTTTAATAAGAGAGAGAAATTTATATGAGAATTTAAATTATAATAATACTCTTTTAGAGTAAAAATTGATTTGTGAATATCTAGAAAATTAACAAGTGACAAAAACATAAGTTAAGAGAATAACAAGTGGTAAAAGATTATTTGCTTTATTAGTAGTTATAGGTATGATTAACATTACATACGATTGATAAAATAACGATATCATATTTTATACTTTTTTTAATTTATTTGCTTTTTTAAATGGTTTTCAAAACAATTTGTTTCAAAACAAACCATTTTTAAAAAAGTGCCATTTTTAATAATTTATTTATTATAACTTTGAAATTTAATTACTTTTGTTTCATAAGAATTATTTTAAAAGTCATAGGTTTTAAAATATATATATTTTTTTGAAGTTTTAATTTTTTTGAAAAACATTCTTATTTATAAAAAAATTTATTTACTTACAAATTGCATTTGTAGAATGATAAATTTAGAAAAAGTATATATGTAATATAAAAAGAATTGAATAATAATATTTGTATTTAGTGTGATATTTATTAAAAGAGAAAAACGAGAAAATTGAATTTAGTAGCTTTAGAATTGTGACAAGTGACACACAAAAAACTTCTTTTATTAGTTTTTATTATAGATATGTATGCAACACTTCTAAATTAGTCTTCATCTTTCTTAATATTTCTTTTTTCACAACGAAATTAAACTCTTAAATTCTGAAAATACTCTTATAATGTGTTTATTTAATCTACCTTCACATTTGAATTTTATTTAAAATCAACTTGCTTGTGACCACTTATTTTTTATTAAACATTATAATAGCATAAGCTTCTTTTTGTGGGACATTAGCCTGTTGAAAATAATGACGGGCAATAAATGTATCTAATTAAAATATCATTGGGTTGCAAAAGGTTAAAGTTGTATCACTTTCGGTCTGATTGATTACGTGATTTGATATTGCTTATAATATATTTGAAAATATTAATTTTTATTTATTATTTAATATTGATTTCTATTGACTAAAAAACTTGTTAAATAAATTTTATCGGTAATTCTACTCTCTTTTATCCAAAAATAGAGTTCAACAAATCCATAAAAAATTGTGATTATTAATCACATATGTTGATTTTTTTTAATAAATATATAGAAAAACAAAAAGTAGGTTGTAAAATACATCGAAAGCGTAAGTTGAGATGTTGCATGTGATGCAATAATAATTTGGTGCCACAAGACAAACCATTACAAGTATAGGGCCAAATGTAAGGATAAAAAAATAACTAGAACTATTATTTCTATATATGTTGCAACTTGCAAGCATGATACATATATAAAGATGGAAGCTTAAATTCATCAATTTAATTTTATTAATTGTAGAAAATGGAATGAAAACAATTCAATTTTGTCATAAAAGATACAACTCAAAATATTTTTAATTGATATTATAATCTACTTTAATTCTATTTTGAAAATTAGTTGTTTATACGTAAATAAAATTAGTTACCTATGAAGACCATGACGTGGCATTTCTTTTTTACTCTGCTTTATATTTATTTTTTTACTTATCCATATACTAATCCTTATACTAATAAATCCCTATATTAATAATCCTTATACTAATAAATAAAAATAAATCGGAACACTTGTCATCATTTTACGTCATCTAGTAATTGATTTTCCCGTTTCTCTCTCCTATTAGTTATGAATGTTATAAATACTTATAATAGCTATTTTTAATTAATAACAATCCATAATTAAAATTTCAAATATGTTAACTTCAAATTTTCAAATACACAATACATGGGTTTATTCAATCTATATAATACATAATATTTAAGACATAACTTTTTATATTATAAATCATGTAACAGTAAATTTATTTAACCCGTGTATTATACGGAATTGTAACTTAGTATATAATATACAGTAAAAACACAAAGCATTATGGCTTAACTTACAACTGAGATGCGAGTTCAAAGTCATTACTAGTAACCATGAAAAGGAAATATAATATATTAAAACCATGAAAAGTAACCAAAAAACTATTTGCATTTTGGGTGTAACCTTATCTATGGTTTTAGGAGTATTCATATGTTGAATCCGACCTTATATTTTTTAAAGTTTGTGTTTTCGCTCGAACTCATGGATGCCCATATCTATGTCAACGGATAATACAACGATATGAGTATGCAAAAACTTGTGATATCTAAGGCACTTCATTTTATCTTGGATCATCTATAACAGTTTCATATGTCCACACATTAATTTTTTTACCATAGTTTGGATGTATAAAATGAGGTCCATAGAGACAAAAATCATGGCGACAAGTTAGCAAATCCCTCACATGGGTCACCCACGAGACAAACATAAAATGATTAACAAAATGACATCTAGCTAATTTGTATGATTCCTCAAATTGCACAACAGAACTTTTGAAAATTGCCTAGAAATATATTTTTTTCATTTAGAGCCAACATGATAATGTAAATCATTAAAGCTAACTAAACAAAAACCATTAGTGATTTCTTTGTTTGTATAAAAATGCATGAAATATAAACTTATCATTCCAACGAGTTCTTTTTATTATCGCGTTTACGAGATCAACCAACACTTAAAAAAGAACCATATGATTATCGTTGATACGTGCATCATGGCAGATCCAAAGAAAGAATATATAAGTATCGTTGATAGGTTTTATTATTCATAGTTATTTTTTGTAAAAGTTTAAAAAATATGGTGGTGTAAAAATAGCAAAACATGTTACTCTTAATAAAAAATATAAAAAATTTAATTGTGCCCCCTTCAATTTAAATAAAATAAACGTCTTAACTTTTCATATTTTCCCTTCTGTATCATTTGACACATTGATGTAAAAATGTATATAAAAGTTAAATATAGTAATAAATAAAAAAATTGGATACCGAAAATTAAAGATAAATGCAAGTGATATAAATATTATTCAAAACTGTTAATACACAAAATAACATTAACATTAAAAGTAAAAAAAATCATGCATACTTTAAATATTTTGGTACGAGCTTAAAAGTTTGAATATATAAACTAATAAAAACAATTCTAAAAAAGAGGGGTTCGTTATTTTTAATAAATAACCATAAAAATTATATAAACACTTGCATAGTGTTGTTTAGATGTATTAAAACAGAGGAGAATATAAATTTTTTTCTTGAACAGCAAAAAAGAGAAAAATGTGTGTTTATATTACATAATGACTTTTGAATAATATCACATCTATTTATATCAATATATTACATTACAGCTTGCTTACAACTTAAGTAAAAAAAGATAAATGAGGTAACTTCCAAAAATAACACGAGGGGAAAAAGTTAGTGGTAACTGCTAAATATACAGTTATCACTCTCCTTGTTTCTCTACTTCTTACATGAATATTATTCTTCTTTTGAGTTATATTAAAAGAATTCTAAGTGTACGTCTACTGAAATTAAACTTACATGTTTGGGTCAATTAACTGAAAACAAATTCTTCAGCATTTTGGACTATCAAGAATGCTGCAAAAGCAGCAAAATACAGTTTCTTTTTTGTCAACTCATCAATCCCCAAAAACCTAAGCAAAACAAACCACATAATAATTCCAAGATCGGTTTCTTTAAACTTTTCCCCATAATATACTGCAAGAATCATGTTAACAGCATTAAACGAATAAAAGAAATCAATAAAATAATTCTCATTACCATAATTCCATCCCATCCCCACTTTCCATATGACACCAAAACCAGAAAAGATCACACAAAAGCATTCTGTTTCACATACCAATAAAAGGAGTCTTTTTGACTTCACATTCTCCATCTTTCTTCTACCTTTTCAATGGCAAGTCTTGAAGATATTGGGGTTTCTGCTTTGATTAATATTATCAGTGCTTTTGCATTCTTGTTGGCCTTTGCTCTGCTCAGAATTCAGCCCATTAATGACAGAGTTTATTTCCCCAAATGGTACATTAATGGGGCTAGAAGTAGCCCTAGACACTCACGGAATTTCGTGGGGAAATTTGTTAATCTTGATTTCAGTACTTACCTCACTTTCCTTAATTGGATGCCTCAAGCTTTGAAGATGAAGGAACCTGAGATTATTGAACATGCTGGCCTTGATTCTGCTGTTTTCTTGAGGATTTACATTCTTGGGTACCTTAATTCTTTTTATTTATTTATTTATTTGATATGGGTTTTTAGTTATTTACTAAAATAGACCCAGAATTTGACTAGAAGCTTATGTAAAGTTTGGTTTTTTGAAAATTTGCATTCTTTAAAGTTGTAAATCTTTTTCTTGACATGGGTTTTTGTTAATGTGGTAGAATTGTTCATGATTTCATAATTTGAGTTTCATTAGTCAAATACTCATGCTTAGTTGTTAATTGGCTGAGAAAGCTTTTAAAAAGTCTGTAAAAGTTCGAATTTTTGATGTTATTTCTTGAAAATTTTCATTCTTGAATACTTCTAAATCTCTTTTGTTACATGGGTTTTGTTAAATTGATTGAATTTATTCTATGAGCTTAGTTAATGGTAACAATTTGACAATTGGGGATTATACTGTCACAAGTCTTGAGCTTAAAGTTAGGTCTCTGACTTCCTGTTAATGCCTATATGTCTTCTGGATAAGAATTGTCATTGTTGATAGTTATTATCCTCTTTTATCAATATTGGAGAACAAATAGAACATCTTATTAGCAGTCACACAAACTACTATGAGTCCAGTTAAAAGATTTAATAACTAATTCTTAACATCGTCCGATGATTTTTACAGCTTAAAAATTTTTGGACCAGTCACCGTTGTCGCACTCCTGTTTCTTGTTCCAGTCAACGTCTCGGGTGGGACTTTATTTTTTCTCAGCAAAGAATTGGTGGTCAGTGACATTGACAAGCTTTCAATATCAAATGTTCAACCTGAATCTTTGAAGTAAGTTTAGGTTCTTTGTGATTTATATGAAAGTTTGCACATGAAAGAAGTGTGCAAAGAGCATGCAGTTGACTTTCGAGTGTCAAATTATGGCCTGTTTTTTTAACTTTCTGCACATATTCTATGATACTAATTATTCAAGGTTGTATCTTCTAATTTCAGATTTTTTGCACATATTTCAATGATGTATGCTTTCACATTTTGGATTTGCTACATGCTGTACAAGGAGTATGATTCGGTTTCATCGATGAGACTCAGCTTTATAGCATCAAAACATAGGCGAGCAGAGCAATTTACAGTGAGTCGCAATTCGATTGATTACCATTATCACATGGGTTGAAATTGACATGACTAAATAGCAAACAGGTCAAATGGGTCGATGAGGTCAAACTCATCAAAAGCTTTCGAAGTGTATCCTAATTGGAAGTTAAATAATATTTAAAACAAATTTTATTTATAAATTTGTATAAAGTTTTTCTCATAACGTGTCTCAGGTCACTCCAACCTGACCCATACAAAAATGGCCTGTTTTTATCCGCAACTCAACCCACGTGGCCCGCTACTTTTGCAACTTCTAATTCTTTTATAACATTTTGAGATTTGTTTTGAAGGTTCTAGTCCGGAACATGCCTCATGGCTCGGGTGATTCTGTATCAGATAATGTGGACAAATTCTTTAAAAAAAATCACCCAAACCACTACTTGTGTCACCAGGTAATGTAATCACCAACTTACTGTTATAATTAATCTTTTTTCCAAATCATTTACCAAAATTGTTACATTAAGCAGTTTTATGTAACCATCATACTCTATTATTGCAATTTAGGTTGTCTACAATGCAAACAAATTTGGTAGGCTCGTTAGAAGAAGACATCGACTGCAAAATTGGTTAGACTACAACCAACTTAAGTTTGAAAGACATCCTGAAAAAAGGCCAACCTTAAGGGTAGCTCCTGTGCTTAATTAACATTTCTGAAACAAAATCATTATAATTTACAAGTCTTATATATGTTGTGTAATACTAACTTTCATAATCTTTTTGACTCTCAGACGGGCTTTCTTGGACTTTGGGGGAAGAAAGTTGATTCCATTGAATACTACAAACAACAGATTAAAGAGTTTGATCAACATGTGAGTTACTTTTTATTCAAAATAGTGTTCACCTTTTTCCTTGTAAGATCTAATTCATCTGTTGGAAGAAGAACATCAATACACTTTTGACTTTTGTGGTCAAACAGTTTGAATTTCGTATAAACTAGATGAAAACATCATAGCAATTCTCGTAAAAGTGTCAAGAGATGGGTGGGTTCGAATCGTTTGGGTAATATGTCAAAACGGGTTTAGGTTAAAACAGACTTACATAGTACCAACTACGTTGGCCCGTAACAATTTTTTGTCATTTTTTCCTAATTTAGAAATAGTTCATACTTTAATCGTACATAATATAAGGGTTTAAATATAGTTAATTTAAGAGGTTGTATTCATCAAAAGAGCCACTTTCAATCCGTTTGACTTCTTTCCCTTTTAGCTATATATGACTTGATCATTTGAGAAAAGTAGAAAACACACGACCTAAATCGACACATTCATAAGGACTCGACTCAAAATTGGCCATCTTTAGTTTCTTGATTCACGTTTACATCGTTTTTTCAACAGAGGAAGAATTTCTTATTTATATGTTTAATTCTCTTATTTTACATTCTTGTAACAACAGTTGACAATGGAGCGCCAGAAAGTCCTAAAAGATCCAAAATGTATAATGCCAGCTGCATTTGTATCGTTCAACTCTCGTTGGGGAGCGGCTGTGTGCGCGCAAACACAACAAAGCAAAAACCCGACTATTTGGTTAACAAGTTGGGCCCCAGAACCTCGAGATGTTTACTGGAAAAATCTAGCTATACCCTTTGTTTCTTTAAGTATCAGAAAATTAATGATATCATTAGTAGTCTTTGCATTAGTATTCTTCTACATGATACCCATTGCATTCGTCCAATCACTTGCAAATCTTGATGGTCTCGAAAAAGTAGCTCCTTTTCTCAGGCCTGTGATTGAATTGTAAGTAAAGTTTCAAACTTTATGTTTAAAACATTTTCGGTTTATATTTGTAAATATTTGGATTTGAATTATTGTTTGCAGGCACTTTATCAAGTCTTTCCTTCAGGGTTTTCTTCCTGGTCTTGCTTTGAAGATTTTTCTGTACATTCTTCCTTCTGTTCTTATGGTCATGTCAAAAATCGAAGGGCATGTGGCGTTTTCGGTTTTGGAGAGGAGGACGGCTGCAAAATATTATTATTTCATGCTGGTGAATGTGTTTTTAGGAAGTATTGTAACGGGAACAGCGTTTGAACAACTTCATTCTTTCCTTCACCAATCCCCTACACAGTATGTTCCAAACACTTTCTTTGCATTATCTTGACTAATAGGTAGTTTACACGTTTGACTAATAGTCAAACACAGAGGTGGCAAGATGGGCGGGGTGTATTCACCGGTCAAAATAGGTTCAAGTTAAAATGGGTCATTCTAGTACTAGTCAGGACGGGTCGGGTCGGGTTGGGTTGATCTACATATTATATGACAAGTCAAATAATATTTGATGTTAATGCAGGATACCGAGGACCATTGGTGTATCCATTCCGATGAAGGCTACTTTCTTTATTACTTATATAATGGTTGATGGGTGGGCTGGAATTGCTGCTGAGATTCTTCGGTTAAAGCCGTTGGTAATATTTCATCTCAAGAATATGTTTATTGTAAAAACGGAGCGTGATAGAGAGATGGCGATGGACCCCGGGGGTGTGGATTTCCCTGAAACTCTCCCTTCTCTCCAGTTATACTTTCTTATGGGGATCGTGTACGCTGTTGTTACTCCGATTCTTCTTCCGTTTATTCTCGTCTTCTTTGCTTTTGCATACTTCGTTTACCGCCACCAGGTACACTTCATCACGTCACTGTTGTTTTTTCAGTAACATAGTTCGTTCATACGGTTTCTAGTTGTGGCAAAATGGGTAATTGGAGTTGGGTACCAGGTCAAAGTGATTACTTTTTAATATGGACATTTTACAAAAGAGATGACGATAACACATGACAATGTCAAAAGAGAAAATCAAATGGGTCAAAATTGTAACCTCTGACGTTTTATTATTGTTGTTGTTGTTGTTGCAGATAATTAACGTGTATAATCAACAATACGAAAGCGCTGCTGCATTTTGGCCGCACGTTCATAGCCGCATAATTGCAAGCTTGCTGATATCTCAGTTCCTTTTGCTGGGACTGCTTAGCACAAAAAAGGCCGCAAACTCGACTCCACTGCTTGTCGCGTTACCTGTTTTGACCCTAACGTTCCACAAATATTGCAAGAACCGCTTTGAGCCTGCTTTCCGAGAATACCCCCTCGAGGTAAGATCGATGGGTGGGTCTAGCAGTTTAGGTGATAAAAAAGCCCGTGTCGATGTCACCCAAAATCACTTTATTGCCCATTTCTAAAATCTTCTTTGGTGTCTTTTCTAGGAAGCAATGGAAAAGGATGCACAAGACAAAGCTTCTGAACCCGAAATCAACCTTAAGTCGTTCTTGGCTGACGCCTACTTGCACCCGATTTTTCGTTCTTTTGAAGAAGTGGAATTGATAGAGGTCAAAGTTGACAAGAACCCGAGCCAACCTACAACCCCGGAACAAACACCGAGTCAACCGGCAACTCCGGATCGCATCCCCAGTCAACCGAAAACCGAGCCTGTTTCTCGTTCCCGTTCGCCTTCTCCTCCCCGTGACTTGCATCAAGAACATGAAGAATCTGCAACAGTTCAGCACTATGAGTTCGGGCCTCCGGCTAATGTATATCAGTATGGCTATGAACACCATGAGAGCATATTTCACTATGATATGGATCTCTATGGATCGAGACAGCACGATGTACAGGACTATGTTGTCGAATCACAATCGCCACGCGGTTACTATCATTATTGAGTTCGAGCTCGAGGCTTGATCAACTTGTGTATGTTTTCTAGCATAAGATGCTAACAAATTTTACAAGATAGTGATGTGAATACTAATTACTGATAGATTTGGTTGACCTATGGGTTACTTCATAAGACCTCTCTTGGTTCATCATTGTCTCGATGGCGGATCCATGAATTTCTTTTACGGGTGTCCTTTATGTTTCGGTTTTTAGATGTTTGTTAATACAACAAGGATGGCAGCTTCAAAGCCCACCACTTTTTATCGTCTTTGTTGTGTCATTGTCTGAAAATAAATGGTATCACCTGAATGTCAGATACAAAAATAATCTATGCATTTAACATTTAAACAGTTGTCATTCTCACAATGTTGTAGGACTTAAGCTACGCCATCGGTTATTTATATCAGAGTATCAGACAATAAGCCGGATTCGAAAAGAGTTATAGTATTCTCAGTTTGTTCGGGTTTGTGGATTTCCCTACGAGGATCTCAGGTCTTCGTTTATGATCTTATGCGCTTAAAACTTACACTTAGGATTGTGTCATCCTAACATGATCTCAAACTCATCTAAAATGAGTTGTTATTTAACATTAAAGCAATTTAAATGCATATAATTATATATCATGTTTTGTAGAAGCTTTGTTAGGGATGTAATTGAATCAAAATATATCACAAGGTCTGACTCTTGCTTTGTTTTCTCCATAATGTTTTGATCCGGATATCCGAATTTGAGCACTCCTACTTCTACTTGTATCTTTATTGTTTTATTATTTTTATAAGACAAGCCACACGTCCTTCTAGCATACTCTTAATTCTACATCGTAACTAATTCACATCAACGTCATCGAACCCTCATATTGTTTTATCTAAATAAAATGTGATTGTTGGCAATCAAGCCCTTTGAAACACAACTAAAAATCTCACACCAGTCGACTAACTCAAAACAAGAACAAAACTCTATGATTATACGTAAAACACTTTCACGACTCTTTTATTGATATATAGCTCGGACATACAATAGAGCCGATGAACCTATCTATAACTAAATAACTATCGAAAACTAAGAAACCTACTTACTTATAGAGACTCAATATATTATTAAAATAATTCTATGTTGTGAAAGTGATAAACATAACAAATTAAATAAAACTCTAATATTGCAAATGATCTATTGGTTTAATGGTTCAAGACGAATGTGGATGGTTTTGCCTCTCTTGAAGGTCCAATGTTTAAACTTTGGCAGTAATGAATTATTACGGATCAAATGTACTAACTTATAACAAATAACTAGCCGTTAAAAAAATAATTCTAATTATCTATCCTAACAACTTGATAATTATATTAAACTAAAACTTAATCTTCTTTTATCAAGATTAACTTTTTTCAGTGATGAACCTATCAATGAACAAAGGAATCTGGTTCTCCATAAAACCTTTCTTCCACCATTATTCAAAATCTTGAATTTCTCACCGCAATCGATTTACTTTCATTCTCCATCAAAATGTTGCGAATTACCATCCCTTCAGTCACATTTCTTGATGTTGCAATTTCATTCTCCGAATTTCATCCGTTGGTGAAATCTATGGCCGGTGGAATTCACCACCAAATGGGTGTTTCCAAAGGTTATGTTGTTTTTTTATCTTGATGAATGATGTTATTGCAAGTATAATGAATCGTTTGGTAGTTTCTCTGAGACATAAAAACAAACACTTGGTGGGCATGTAAGTATGGTCTTTACTGTTCTTGATAAAGCTGATGACTTGAACTCAGTGGAAATTTAATCTGTTGTGGTGCCTTTAACAACAATTTGTACAAGCTTATTTCGGGTGATCATGATTTGGTTTCATGTACAACAGTTAGGAAAGATGACATTGCTGTCATTGTGTATTCATCTGGCTGTTATAGTGTTATCCCCATGTTTCCATATAGACTTTCATTAAAGATCTTTTTTTCTTGCTGTAGTAGTTAACCAAGTCATCTGCCATCAACTCCTATTAGCTTATACTACATTCAACATTTGAATATATGATGGAAATGAAAGTTTGATCGAATGATTGTTATGCAGATTGCTCTTGCTGATATAGAGGGTTTTGTAGCAGCTCATCCAGCCATTCTTGATGCCGCGGTAACAGAATGCGTGTGACTAATTTCTTCCTGATCTTGAAATCAGTCACAAAAAAGTCATGTTGCATTCATCGGGGACTTTACTGTCATTTGATACGACTAAGAGAAATATGTGGAGGTACTAATCTTGAAAGAATGTTAATTTGTTTCGACTTTATTCGACCAACAATAGTACATGAACGTTAGCAATCTTGAATCATTATTGTTTGTTGTTATCTTTTATAGTCAAACTCATAACATGTCAAATTTATAATAGACAAAGGTTTCCTTGCAAAGAGGCCAAATTTCCATTTGTGAAGATGTTCCATGTGGTTATTGATTACTTCTTGGAATGTAGTAAAAAATCTCCTTCTGGACCCATTTTGATCTATTACCTTTTCATATAAATCATTTAGACGAACCCACTCGACCAGTTATAGATGAAACATAACTCGGAATGACCCATTTATTGGTACATGAGTTAAAAGTTAAAACTACCTCCTCTATTACAAGAAAATACATAAGCTATGGTTCATTGTCTAAATCACTAATGTTTTCATTCAAGTTATGTCATGGTGGTCGTATAACCCATTCAATCGGGTCAAACCCATATGTCGTAAGGGGGAAATTTGTACAGTTTGTTCTTATGAGTTATGAGGTAGTTGATACCATGTAATAGAATAAAGAAATTTACATCATGTTTGTGTTTAGAAATCAAACATTTTAGTAGGCAGATATATATTTAGAAGCCTGAGTTTATTTTATTATGGAATAAACAGCTCCATATACACAGAAAATGGAACTAGATCAAGCAAACTATATTTATATGGCCTTCTGCATGTGGCCTTATTCCCAAACTAGCTGCGGTTTCAGTTTTGCCCGGGACCTCCCTTGCCGCTTCCATAACCTCCACCACCTCCGCCGCCGCCTCCACCTCCGCCTCCACCACTCCATCCTCCTTTATTACCTCCTCCACCACCACCACCGCCGCCGCCACCACCTCCACCACTCCATCCTCCCTTGTCACCTCCTCCTTGGCCACCACCTCCTTTGCCACCACCACCACCACCACTCCATCCTCCCTTGCCACCTCCATGACCACCACCTCCGCCACTCCCTCCCTTGTCACCTCCTCCCTTGTCACCTCCTCCCTGGCCACCTCCTCCCTGGCCACCACCTCCACCGCCCCATCCGCCTTTGTCGCCTCCTCCTTGACCACCCCCTCCTTGGCCACCACCTCTACCACCCCCTCCTTCTTGGCCACCACCTCTACCACCCCCTCCTTCTTGGCCACCACCTCCGCCGCCCCATCCTCCCTTGTCACTTCCTCCTTGGCCACCACCTCCACCGCCCCATCCTCCCTTGCCACCACCTCGTCCGCCACCCCATCCTCCCTTGCCACCTCCTCCTTGACCACCACCTCCACCACTCCATCCTCCTTTATCTCCTCCATGACCACCACCTCCACCACTCCATCCTCCCTTGTCCCCTCCTCCTTGGCCACCCCCCGATCCACCCCCCCCTCCTCCTTGTCCACCCCCTCCGCCACTCCATCCTCCCTTGTCACCTCCCTGACCACCACCACCGCCACTCCATCCTCCCTTGCCACCACCACCACCACCCCATCCACCACCGCCACTAAATCCTCCCTTACCTCCACCTCCATAACCACACCATCCTCCAATACAACCACCACCTGATCCACCACCCTTACCTCCATCACCTCCACCGCCTACTTCCACTGCTTTCCCTGCAGAATCCCCTAGTGGCAAGCACAAATAAATATAAGAACAAAACCAATGACATCAATCAAAACATCTTGTTACAAATAGTCACTCACATATTTTTTCATCATTTTCAGATCTTTCAGCTGTTACAGCAGATGCAATAAGAACAAATGCACATACAAAAACCAACACCACCACAAAACCACCCTTTGATTTCATTTTCAGAAACTGCATGCTAATGCTGCATCTTTTTGTCCATTTTTATATACAAATTAGAAGCATTTAAAGAAACATGCCTACCACTTACCTCCTACCCAATTCAGCTAGGAGTTAAAAACTTATCTTCATTCAAATTCAAACCTCTTTGAACATCTCATATTTCTTTTACTATAATTAGAAAGACGGCTAACTGTCATGACAAGTGTCCACAAAACCGACAAGCAGAAAATGAGTATGTTGCAACTTATGACAATCTCACTCAGGGTTTCATTTATGAATTGGTATACTTACATTACATATCTCCACATAATACACAAATAGAACTAGCTAAATACATATGTGATAACAACATCAAATCATAATAACTCTTCATTTATGATCAAGCTTTTGTAGCTTCAAGTAGAGCTGATCCCTTATTGGCCGCAATTTGTTCAAACAAGTCTCGGATCTTCAACCCGACAATGGTTTGAAACAAACCAGTACCATTATTGCTACCTGGGAAATCAGCATGTTTCAACATCTGTTGGGTGATTTCACCATAGAATTTCGTCGAAATGTTGCTCAAATGGGTTTCAACATAGATGAGCTCATCTAATCTGTCAAACTGCCCATCCATTTCCAACACAGAAACCTGCAAAAAGATAAAATTTTGTGTCAAGTTTTTTTTTAATTTTAATTTAGAAGTGTATATTTGGCTTTATATGGTGTTAAGGTGTAAGGTTACCTCATGGCCGAAATAAGTGTCTGGACCATAGGCGAATTTGATGCCAGGATATGAGCAAGTGAGCTTTCTCCCACACGGGATCCACGAAATGGTGGAACCTTCATCGAATAAGTAGACCGGGTTGAAGTACTTAACTCCTTCTTTCATGATGAGCTTCACTCTCAACACCTTTCCCTCATTGTCATCAGGAATTAGCTGTGTAGGCAACACTTCGATTACTGCATCCGCGTATTGCTTTTGCGGGTCTACATTTATAATCATGGTTGATCATGCTATTAGTACAAGTCATACAAGACAATTTCGACCCATTAACTTATAAATATGGTTGATAAAGAAAAGATTTTACAAAGCACAACCTTTAGGCTATTATTTTAAGATTGAATTTGGTGACTATTATGAGGGGTTTAGTTGTTATAAATATCGATCACAATTTATGATTTCAAACTGTAAGGTTGTGCTAAACGTACGCATCTATGTTTTTACTCGATGTACCCCTAGAAATTTCTAGGGCCTACTTTCCCGATCACTGATCATGTACATGTTTATAGATGGTAATTTACGGACGTATATATGTGCTTTTAAGGAAATATGCACATGCAAGCCGCCTTCAAAAAAATTGATTAATTTAATTCAGTTATGTACCTGACATGTCTAACTCGTTCGTTTTGTCACCTCTCAGTTTCAAGAAGTAATTAAGGAATATAGTTCTTGATTAAAAGCAGAACAATAAGTTGGATTTATAGAAGATTACCGATATAAGCATCAAAATCTGGTTTTCGGGCCTCAATGCTAGCTTTAATGCTTTCAAGACTGTGTCCTCTTTCCGCCATATCTCTCTACAGTTTAGAGATACGGTCAGTCAAACAATTTGTTCATTTATGTACATTTATACACTAACAATAGCTATGCTATAAGTGGAAGTATACTGTGTATGTTCGTTTGTTGTATATTTGTATATTTTAATTATTTTTTACGTATATTTGTATATTTTAATTATTTTTTTACGTATGTAATTAAGAATAGAGGTATGTTAACGCATAATCATATACCTGGATTTTCCATGCGAATTTAACCTCGTTACTGATGTCCAAGTAAATACTGAAGTCCAGGAGGTCTCTTACTCTTTGATCATACCTACGTGTGTATATATAGACATATATGATTGTAAGTCAAACTTGACCATTATTAGTTCTTGAAAGAGAGAAAGGGTAAAAGGAACAAATGTACAAAACATGTATGAACATATGTAATACATATGAGGTAGATTCTTTGATCTATGAATTTAAATCTTTTTCAAATGTATGTGCATAACTATGTTGGTATTAAGCATAATTTTAGTTGCTTGAAATCCTTGAGAACTAAGTAATTTCATGAGTATGCATGTTAGTATTGATGCAATATTAATAAGATATACTACTATACAGTTGCTTCATTATATTTTAAGTGATTGACCATTGACCAAAAACACATTGTTCTAGGGGTATAATAGTCTCGACACAATAAGTAGTGATGTTGATTGTAGTTTCAGTTTACTTTAATTGTTTACAACGACACATGTTATCAAAATCAAATCAATCTAGATTAAGTTGTTAGTATTTGATATTTTCTCATGATAATCAAGAAGTAATTAAGAAATAAATAAATAAATAAATAAAGAGTGTATGCACCTTTTTCTGAAAAATGTAACAAGAGTCAAATAATAAATTTAAAGGGTTAGAAATGTAAAAAATAAAAGCAAAACCTCTTCAGTCATCATGATCATGGCCCATAATATTATGTGGATATCATAATATTCTCAGCCATACAAATACATATCCACATGAACCACCTTTGATATCTTCTTCAATCCTCCACAAACAAACACACATCACATATTCACACACTCCTAAAACACTCAAAACTCAACAATCTAACACCATCAAACTTACTAAATCCATCAATCAACTGCACTATAACACTCAAACTACTAATCAAAACCTTCATAAAAACAGATACTTACATTGGGTGCAGACCTTCAATAACAAGAATCTTGGGTGGTTTAATGAGCTCAGGAGGGTCCAAAAGCCCCGAAACATGGTTATAAATGGGCTTCTCAACAGCCACACCATCTTTAAGCGCCTTAACCTGTTCATACATCAGATCAAAGTCATTGGCTCGTGGGTCAAGTGCAGTCACACCCTTCTCTTTTCTTCCTGTGCGATCTAATGAATGATAGTCATCTAAACATATGACAGTGGTGGTGTCACTTATGAGTGTGTTTGAGTCAGGGTTCCCACCCTTTGGTGGAGAGGCTGCACCACCAAACACACTGGTTAACCTCCTCATGAAGGTGCTTTTACCACACCCTGAGTCTGCTGCAAGTCCTATTACTATTGTGTCCCCTGAGCATGTGATCTCACCACCTGTTCTATACCTCTTGCTTTTAGTCTTTTTACTACCATTGGAGTAGAAAAAGACTTGCTTTTGGGTGAATCCCATGTGGGTTTTTGTGCGTGATGAGATTGAGCATGATGAGTTGAGAGGTTGCAGTGTGTACACTGTGCACACTGCCATTGTTACTCTCTTGTTTCCTGAAGTTTTGAGAGAGAAAGAGGTATAAAGGTTGGAGCTTTTTCAATGTGGAATTCAAGATTTGTGTGTGGTTGACTAGTTATCATATGTGTGTTCAAATAATGCATAAGTGAGAGAAGGGTGTGGGATATATAGGCAGTGTACAAGCTAAGCTTCATAGGGTACAACTCCCTTTGAAGTAAAAAAAAAAACAGATGAAAGTATACAAAGGTGGTTGATGGATTCAGAGGTTAATTAGTTTTATGGGTTTCTATGACTACCCTTGGTTTTGGACAAAATTGGAGGTAATTTTAAGGTGTGGAGAGAGAGGTTATAGTTGTGGTTTCTACAAAGGTTTAAGGGTATATGTGTCATTTAATCAGATGAGTTATTTTAGATGATGAGATGATAAATTTAGGCATGGATGGTTATTTGGCATGCCATGTGGCATCATGCTATTGGTGGATTAAAGATGAGGATGGTAATGTGTGGAGTGGATGAGATATAGATATTACGGAATAATATTCTTTTTTTTTTCACTTTTTCAAACTTTCAACCAACTACTTTCAGGAAGTATGCTATCTGGTTTTAGATCCACTAAATCTATAAACTTGCTTCAATCAGTTGAAGTAAAGAAAATTTTAACTAGTTTGACCTTAACATGCATATTCTTACCTGAGTTTAGTAAAGTTTTTTTTATCATGAATTCAGCTTGTGATCTTTACATTACATAATATGTTTGATCTCGTAATCTTTATGTCACAAAACAAAAACCGGTTCAAGTTAAACTCTAAAATAAAGTTTACTAGCATTTGTTCTCCACACGCGTTGTGCGTGAGAACCCAAAAATTAAAAGAAATCGTAAAAAAACTTGAAACACAATCAGGTTCGGTTGCGGCTACATGCGGGAAACAAAAGCCAACCAGATTCGCACAATCGAAATTGTTGCCACCGCACAACCATATCCGCAAACCCTAAAGAACGACAGATGGCGTCATCGGTAGGAGCACCAACACACATTATCGGAACACCCTAAGGTTATTAAACAGAAATAGCAGCTCCACCATCACTATCACGCCGGTGAACATCAACCACATTACGTGGCAAGCCGGTGATGGCCATCTCAAAAGGTCTCGGGTTGGATGAAGATTATCAAGCAACAATTGCCGCCCGCTCCAACTCAACCACAGAGGGGAGGCGGAGCAGCAACAGAGACCATGCTAACTAGACTTACAACCACCGGTAGTGGCGGAGTCACAGCACCACTGACGCCACCCAATCTTTACAGCAATCGAACAACCAAAACCATAAATAACATAGGCTCCGTCCACCATGGCGGAGCGGCTTTGACCGAACACGGCGGTGCCTCCCCTATTTTCTCTTTCTATAAACAAATTAGAGGGGTAAAAAAAACCTAAAACCTTATTTCTATGTTTATACGTTTGGTAAGATGGATGGACAAAATAAAAAACCACAAAAGTTATGTGGCCAAAAAACTATATTTCATAAACCCACTATTCATTCCAATTGCTTTTTAAATATTATGTAATATATTAATGTTACTTGTTTCTTGTTCTTTATACATTTTTATACTCAAAATAAGGATATCAATGATTACAGGTTGGCGAAAGACGATCCATGCCTGCGAACACAGACAGCGCTGATGACCAGACTCGCCCACCATTCCAAGAGAAACCCACCACCTAAAGGTCCAATGTGATAAAACCCTTGGCCCACTAAAAGCATATTGCATCTAGTGAAACTCCAACCTATGACTTCCACTTTGAAAAGCCATAGGGTGTCTCCTCCTAAACCAATTGATCTAGAACTCATTGACACAAGTATTTTGAAATTAAAAAAAAAACTTAACTCCACCTAGTTAGTTGTGCTATATTTTATATCCCCGAGGTGCGTTACTCTTTAGTTTTATAGTTATTTTTGTTATTATTATTAAAGTTAATTTCAGTTTTGTTTCCTATGATTTTACGAAAGTAACTATTTTTAAAAAAAATTATAAACATCAATTTACCTTTAAAAGTTTTATAAGTTGTTTTAATTTTAATTCAAAAACTTTATTATTTTAGATTTAAAGTGAAACAACTAATGTAACTTTTGAACTGAAACTTAATCAAGTTACTAAACTTTTGGAGTTAAATTGATGTTTTTAATCTTTTAAAAGAAAATAGTTATTTTGGTCAAACCTCCGTCGTAAAACGAAACTTAACTCTATTATTTATTATTAGTATTACAAGTATTATTTACGTTTAATGGGTGGTTGCATATTATTTGTTTTTTTTATTTTCTTAAACATCTCGTTTTCATTTTTTATAGTTTCTCTATTATTATTATTATTATTATCATAATTTTAATTCAAAAATAAGCTAATTTTTCACTTTCTTGTGCTATTGATTTAGAACATGTACTATTATCTTTCTTTTACCTAACTTGTTACCACCTTATTTTTTTTCCTCACTGACATCTTTTACATATAATTTTTGGTCACACTGACATCTTTTACATAACTAGACCTAATACTACTACAAACATTTTTTTTTTACTTTTTAATATACAAACTTTCCACTGCAACACATCGGTCAAAAATCCAAATATCCAAATGCAAAACTAATACTTTTGATGACAAGCATAAAGATACACACATCTAACGCACATATATAGAAAAAATATGAAAGAAAATCATATTTATAATTGAAAATCGTAAAATTACTTCTAGGCAATCACATAATTTATTACTAATTATTTTAAATTGGTTAAAGTGTATTTGGGAAACTTTAACCTTTTTATTTTAGTTTTTTTTTGTAATTTTACCCAACGAACAAAGATGATGACAAAAGAAGTTACATATATGTAACTTGTATAAGTTACATATACGTAACTCATAAAGTCATAGTCGTACAAATGGTAAAACATGGTTACATATACATAATTTAAGTTTTTCTCGGATTTCAGTTATAAATATGGATTTCAAAAGACCCATCCTTTGTATATATGTGTGTGTGTATGGTAGGATTGAAAAATTTACAACTTATAAGAAAACGATGATAAATCACGAGTTACATATATGCAATTACAAGTTAGATATGTAAAAGTATTAGTTACATGCATGTAACCCGTATAAGTTTTATTACAAGTTACATATATGTAACTTGTTTTGTCATTATCTTTGTTTTGTCATGAATATAATTCCTAACATAACACGAACACACCTTGTTTATTGGTAGGTGCAATAATTCCTAACATAACATGAACACACCTTGTTTAACAAATAGGTTTACTCTAACACGACATGATTTTGGTTGGCTAATACGACCTGCTAATCTGTTTAAAGGTGGTTATAAAAAGTTAATTTTAAAGTAATATTATTTGTTGGAGTAGCGCTGGTTGTCCGGATATGACTGTCGTTTATGGTTAGCAGCCGCAACCGAACACCGAATTTAGCCCCATTGTCACGATTATTGTGAAGATTATCACACGTGCAACACACATGACCGGAACATACTAGTTAAAATTACATTTCTTTTCATCTTTTTGATAACCTATTAACCACTATAATTTATTTTATTACTTATAGACTACGTATTATCTGATCTCTAGCTAAATTTATACACATCAGATTTTAGTTGGAAATTATTGATAAAAACAACAATTAACATGTCACTAACTTAAAAAAAAGTTTAATATAGAGTTAGTGTAGTATATTCTTTAAATTATTACATAATCTGAAGTCATCACTCATATTTATAAACGAGTCAATCCAAACACAATACAATTGATTTAATTACACGGGTGGTCCCTGTGGTTAGGTCCAATTTCACTTTTGGTCTATAACTCTTTGAAATTACAATGTTGGTCCAATACTTTGCACAAACATAACAACGATAGTCCCTGAAACGGATAGACGTTAAGTATTGCTGTTAAGTACACGTAAAATGACAAAAATACCCTTTTCTCTTTTCTTCCTCTCCATCTACACTACTTCTCTTATCACCATTGAAGTCTCTACCTTCAACCACCACCCCCACCACCTTCAACCTTCAACCACCACCACCCTCAACCTTCAACCATCGCCACCAGAAACCTTCAACCATCACCACCACATTCAACCTTCAACCACCACCACCTGCAATCTTCAACCACAAACACCACCTTAAACTACCATCACCGACACCTTTACCATCGTCACCACCAGCACCATACCACCCCCGTAACACCAACAGTAAGGTTTCACTCATCTTGATTTGGGGGTTTTCGTTTATAGGGTTTCTAAGTTTTCCTTCGATTCAAACAATGAAGATCCCAATGAAATCCTTATGCAAGGAAGCATCAGTGATGATGGAGGCGGTCGTGGTGGTAGAGGCGACGATGATGGTGGTGGATAAAGGTGGTGGCGGGTGGGTGGGAAGATGATGATTAGGTGGGGAAGGGTATTTTAGTCATTTAAAAAGATTTAACAGTCAAAGTAACGTTCATCTGTTTCAGGGACAATCGTTGTTATGTTTGTGCAAAATATTGGACCAACCGTGTAATTTCAGAGAGTTATGGAACCAAACGTAAAATCGGGCCTAACCACATGGACCACCCGTGTAATTAAGTCCGATACAATTTTAAGCAGTTTGAAAGGACAAGATACAATCAAGTATACGAGTCGAGTCGGGGTTAGAAAAAATCAATCTTGCAACAAAAACTCCAACAACCCGTTAACACGACACGTTTGACACCTGTATTGTTAAACTTATATTATATACATATAGAGAGATGGAGCGGAGAGGGGGAGAGAGAGAGAGAGAGGGAGGGAGAGAGGGAGAGGGAGAGGGTGGGTCTCTTTTCAAGAACTATCAAGATCACCTTTTGAAGCAATATAATCACTTGTTTCATTCGAAATTAAACCAACAAATCTCTTGAAGAAACATGGTGGGTCTCTTTTCAAGATTTTCCGTCAGCAGAAACGGCCATCGTCGATCCCAGAGTGCACTCGTAAGAAACAATCATCCCTCTGTAATTCATTTCAAGTCTTCGTTTCAATTCACTGGTGTACTTCAATCTTGATGTTGATGTTGTTAATCGATTATGAATCTTGATCTGCGAACTGGGATCTTGCTGATTCTCTTGTTCGAGTATGTTGATTTCTGTTTCGTTTTTGTTGAATTTGTTCATCAGATTTGTGTCATTCGCGTTGACATTTGAGAGAATGGAATTGGGGATTTGACCGTTTGACTTTTGATTCATTAGGTTGAAGTTTATATGTAATTTGGTAGTTAAAGCTTTTTGATTTATCTTACATGCTTTGTTGCGTATAGCAGCTGATGTTGATTAGTCATTTATTGGTTTTTTTCAATAGCTCTTAGCATTTTTTTTACCTTTGAGAGTCAAATGAGCTCATATTTGAAGTCAAAATGATGAGAAATGTTTAGTTTCACATAAACAGATTAATAGCTACAAGTAACTGTATTAAACTTATGATAGTTTTAACATTTTGGAGAGAAAGAAAAGTAAAAAAAATATTGTCATATTCGAGTCCTGAAACCGTTGACTTTGAATAACTGAAATCTGATACTGAACCGAGCTTCGGTTTGAAGATAGGGAGTATAAGAAACCAGATAAAACCTTGATACTTTATAGATGTATTTGCACATGCAAGTCTTTGCGCGTTGGAACTTGTCGGCCCTAGGCTCATCAAGAATGCCAGACCTCAAATGCCACCGACTTGTTGCATTTTGGGCGTATTGTTGTGGATGCGAGAACTTCACACTTAAGCGTGCTTAGGTGAGAACACAACTCATGGGAAGTTCCACCTAGGTGATGATAAACAATAGCAAATAATATTGGTTGGTATGTTAAAATCTGATTATTATGACTTGTGTAATGTTTGAATGAAATAGTTATGCTTTTGTTATCTTGTTATTTAGGGATCAATTTGGTTTGTTGACTTTGTTTTTGTTTGTGTGTTTGGTTGCTTAATCTTGTGAAGGACCAAAGGGAAGTTATGCAACCGGAGACAGTTACCTTAGAAGCTACAAGTGTCGCAGGAATCATGTCTACAGCTCATCATGGGATCGAAGTAGCGGTCGAGTTTAAACTGGCCGAGCATCCGACTGAGCCATTTGATGTCAATCAACCCGTTCAGTGCCCATTGCCTGAACCTTCAATCCTCAATGTAAGTGTCCATCAAACTAGTTTTCTTGCATTTGCTTAAGTAAGCATCTGGTGTTCTATAGACCAACAAAGATGTTCAAATTTTTGGTATGGACTCATTTAACCTTTATTCATATTAATACCCTAAATTTAGAATGGTCATTTGTGTCTTTGATTTATGGTTGGGGATGATTTTAGTAGTTAGTGGAATCATCTTTCCATAGAAGTAACAACATTGTGTTAGCTGATTTATTTGTTTTGTTACATTATAGGATGGAAGAATATGGAAAGAGCGCGTGTCTGCAGGGGTGCAAAGGAGGGCCGACATGGCGGTAACGGAGGAAGAATCCGGGGGCCAACCCGAACCCGAGACACCTAGAACAAGATCAAGACCCCGAACTAATCGAATGATACTACCGTCAATCAGTGCACCCGAACATAACATTCTTAAGCTCCTTGAAGAGTCTGGAATGTAATCTTATGCCGCGTGTGGGTCAAATTCTGAAAGCTTCTGCTGTATTTAAGGTTTCAACCCGTCGCTATGTTTATTCGACAAGACCTCTACGCAATCACGCCAGACACATGAACACGAACACAAAGAATTGCATGTACATACTCTAAATGATCTTTGTTGCTCTTTAGTTTGTCATACCTTGATCCATACCGTTTAAACAGCTTATTGTTCGAGTTATAATAATTGTTTCAAAAGTTTTATGTAACTTTGTTCATTCTAATGGATAGGTAAATGAGGCTTTCAAATTAGATTTTAGTTATATAATAAATAAACATTTTGTATCGTGTTACTCTAAACATTTAAAAAAGATGTACCAAGTGTCTGAATTAGCATTTTATGCGTACGCAAGGAGTGATTGTATCGTTTCGTGATTTTATCTACGCAATATTGCTGGTCCTAAGTATGGCTAGATTGTTTGTGAAGTTTTAGTTTTAATGTAATAGTTTATAACACCATGTGTGATATAATTTACAACATATAGTTTTTTTTTTTTTTTTACTTTTTCATAAAGTAATATGGTTATTCTATGTTGAAGTCTATTCATTTCTTTACAATAACTTTTTTACTCTTTAAGTAACATCTATTTTATACTTGCAGGAATTCTAATTCATTCACTTTTATGGGAGATTATAAAAATAAAGACTGGTGATAAATTTTATACTATATTAACATAAGAGATCATATTCTTAGAGAAATGTGTAGCCTTTATGAGAGTCCTATTTTTGATTTAATAGGTTTTATCTATTCAATATGACCTCCCATGCTGGTTTAGCATGAAAGAATCTCAATGTAAAAAAACTCGAGTCTTGTTACAAGATGATTGATACAATAACAAATTCAATATTTTTGATGATGCAACACATTTGTTCGATCATTTTACTTTTACTCATCAATCATGTTAAACAACGGTAATACGTATCATTTTTTTATGCGAGCTAGACACAATATTATGCTTATCATCGGTTCGCATAGGTCTAATGATCTGATTGATTTCTCAATCCCATCATTGTCGCTCAAACCTTAATTCCTTCGTATTTTGAGAATGTTATTTCGTATAACACTATACTAGTCTCTTCCTTTTAATAGTCTTCAACGACATTTATTTGTGTTTTTTCACAAGCGTTAGGTTTTGAAAGCAATGACTAGGATGTGAGACATATAGGTTGCTTCAAAAGGAAGGAGTGAAACCGATGGTAGGTGCGTTAGTGTGATGTGTGTTTGTTGTTGAGGTTATTACTATCGGCGAGTTTGTGTATGTTCCCGATTAGAAGCGACAATTTGGTTGTTATTTTTAAAACATTTTAAGTTGTTATAAAAGTCTAATTTCAAAACTATATTTATAAAAGATTTTAGAACTAACTTTTAGCTAAACTAACACGTGTGATATCATAACATAGTCTTATGACATGTCATATCATGTAAACTTTTTTTTATACAAGGACAATATATTAATATTAATAAAAAATATAGTATTTATACAGTTCGTTAATATAACATTTACATGATGAATAATATATTAATTTTAAGTTTAGCAAAGCCTTTAACAAGCTAGGGATGGGGTTAGATCCAATAATAAAACCATTAAAGTTAGGCATAAGATATGATATAAAGCCCCTTAACTTCATTACCGGTCATTCACTTTACACTCTTTCACTTTAACTCATCTTAAAAAAATGATTTAAACCCTCTTTAACTCCATCTCACCCATTATTTTCATTCTAATATTACCTACTTTAACCTCTCACGTCTAAAGCCTCCCTCTTCACGCTCATTATGTTGTTAACACGCTCCTCTTCACGCTTGTTAACACCCCGTTGAGGCGGTGTTTAACACTCTTCACAAGTCACATAAGCACTAACGCCCTTGGGCATTGGGTATACCGTCTGACCTTAGAGTGGTAATACTTCCTTTAAGGTCAAGAGTTCGAGACTCACTTATAACAAATTAATATAAATTAGTTATGATATATGTTGATTGAGGGTTGAGTGTAATGACATAGTCATTTAACATAGAGTGATGATGCTACTCTCCAAGTCAAGTGTTTAAGCCCTTTTGTGACAGGTTTATAGAAATTAGTCATGAGATAAAACTTAAAGCAAGTTAAATTAGTGTGAGAGTTCGTTAAAAAGAAAAAAAAAAGTGTAAATCAAAAGAAAATAAAAAAAATAATACTTAACCCGGCATCCGGCCGGGTCGGGTTCAAATCAAATATTATTCGGATTCATCCCCAAATCAATCGTTCGTTTCTTCAAGGAAAAGAAATCACATACGAAATCAAACAAGGGTTTATATATTATTATACACAAATCCTCTCAATCATCCCTACGGCAACAGTTTTCGTGAATCCATCAGCGATGTCAGCTCTTCAGTACCTCGATTCTCTTCGTAACACTCACCCTGAGCTCTCCGATTGGTACAACACGCTTGCAGATCTGTACCAAAGGAAGCTATGGCACCAACTCACTCTAAAGCTCGAACAATTCGTCGCACTCGCTGTTTTTCAGGTCATTTTCTGTGTATTATCCTTGAATTCATGTTTGTTTCATTGTTAAGTGGACCCAATCGGTTGTTTGAGCATTGAATTACGATATCAAGGGTTTAAATTTTGATTTGATTGGTATTGATTTTGTACGGAAACTGGCGTCGAGATCTGAGTTCGTGGTTTGTGACTTTGTGTTGGTGGCTGTATTTAGTTAGGGCTTTTAGTGTGTTATGTGTCCACTTTGACTTTGACGTCTGATATTCTGAGTTTTTGGCACTGTAATTGATATGAATTTTTCGTGTATTTGATGTAAAGCTGATAACTTGATCATATTTAGGAGATATTGCAATGTAAAGATACAAATGCTTGATTCCTAAATGCTAAAATATTACGATTCTGATAGTGGGCGAGATCATGTATATTGAACATATTCGGTAAACGAGTAAAAAATCTAAGGCCAAGCCAACCGCCAGACAACGGAAAAAAAGTTTCTTTCTTGTTCATGTTTTAAATAATTTATAGAGAAGTTAAAGTTAAACGTTGTGCTTCTATGATCTTGACTTTAGTATGTTCTGCTTTAGATTTTATCGTGTTGCTCTGCTTTTATCTTTATAGGCTTCTAAATTTTGATTTTTGAGTGTCTAATTCAATTTTATTATGAGAAGGAAACTTTCCTGCTGAATCCTTTGTATTCATGGTTAGTCATCTGGGAATACAGTCGGTGCACCATTCAATGTGTATACAGCCCACAGTATACACACAGAGAGCATTATGTCAAGTTGATATCCCTTTACATCTGATGGGTAACAAGTGTAGTTTGTTTTTAAGAATTGAGTGGCTATTCATTTTGTTAGAGTTTACCCAGGGAAATAAATGTTTTTGGATACCCTGGTTTTGCTGATCTAATGTGCGCCTGTTTTCTTTTCTATTATGCAAATTGTAAGGACTTCATTGAAATTGGAGAAATAGAGCTGTTACTATACTTTGTAGTAAAATTAATCGCACTGTTAACAAAACAAGAAAGGTTCCTTCATTTAGGACTGGGATTATATACTGTACCATTAAATGACATTAATTGTATGGCATTATTATGCAGGTATAGTACTGTAGTTAACATAAACAAGCAAGATGAATATAGAATTGGGAAAGAGGGTGGGGTGTGTGTGGGGCAGGCAGGAGCTACTATCAAGTATCAATGACATACAATTTCTAATACAAAGCCCACATGAAAAAAAATATATATTAGTTTTAATCAATTGCACGTCCTATTTTGTTGTTTCTAGTCTATAATTTGGGCTTGGTTGCACAAAATGTTCATATTTATGGGAGTGACAACCAAATAAATGTTAATAATTAAAATTCATTGTAGGCTATGTGGGCTTCTTCTCACTGTTGATATTTGCAGAAACTAGTTTGATTTGTTTAAACAGATTAATTTCTTATATAGTCATGTCATTGTCACACTTGCCCTTTTCCTTTTACTTTGACTTACAAGACAACGGTTGCAGCTGTTTAAACATTAAAGAGTTCTTTTTTAATATTTTACATTTAACTTACATGAACAACTTCGTCATTTGTATTTCAGGCGGGTGATGCTCTCATACAGCTATATCATAATTTCATCACTGACTTTGAGACTAAGATTAATCTTCTCAAGCTGGCACATTTTGCTGTCATAGTCTCTCGCCAGTATGCAGAGAAAGAAGCTGCCATTAGCTATCTTGAAGGAGTAATTGAAAAACTCCGAGCTACAAAAGAGATGCGTACAGAGGAACCAATCGTTTATATCAAGATGCAAATAGCCATTTTTAATCTTGAGAAAGGAGATCAAAAGGAGTGCAAGAATATTCTAGACGATGGAAAGAGTACCCTTGATAGCATGACAGACATTGATCCGTCTGTGTATGCTAATTATTATTGGGTAACATCCCAGTACCATAAAGCTCGCCAGGAGTTTGCTGAATTCTACAAGAATTCTCTACTCTATTTGGCCTACACTTCGGTTGAGTCTCTCTCAGATTCATTTAAATTGGTATGTTCTAATACAACCCAGTACAAGAAAGTTATTCGTTTAGAAAACATTATAAAATAAGAAAGATTGTATATTGGTATCTGTTTTTAAAAAAAGCGCGTCTGAGGTGCAAAGCGCAGAAAGGCGAGGTCTGTACACGATGTGTGCACTTTTTAGGGCTTTTTGTTGAGGACATGTGGTACGCCTCTGCGCAACATTCATGTATCTGTGCGTTCATTTTTATGGCCATCTTTTCAGCGGTAACTAGTAGCAGAAGCCAACGTGATGTGTCTACTGTCTAGAATCCTAGAAGCAACAATGCAACTCATTTCACTTCTCAGTAGTTAATGTTTTAGGACGACCAAATGATGCACGACAATCCGCTGCTGATATATATGATAATGTTTTAGTGTGTGTGTACCATATTTGTGGTTTAACAATTAGAGTATATTATTAATTTATTTTGCAAACCAAGTGCATCTCATATATGAGATGTGCAACTTCACCTCTTAAATTTTTCCTGGGACCCTATCGCCTAACACGGTCTGGACAGGCTAAATGCAATAAGAGATTTACATATTGTGACTTTATGGTTCGTTTAGTGTTCGTGTTGATGCTTTGTGAAGATTGATTCTTAATATTTGTATCTTACCGGTTTATGTTTTGTGTTCCTAGGATCTTGCATTTGATCTATCTCTATCTGCTTTACTGGGAGACAACATTTATAACTTTGGAGAACTACTTGCACATCCAATAGTGAGTGTATCTCATTACCTTTTAAAATGACATTTTACATGTATCCCTTGCCCCGTATGATTTTTTTCTAACCATGTTTATTACATTAGTGATTCTTGTTGCATTAGAGACTGCAAAATATTGTATTAATTGCAGCTTCTAACCTTCTAGGTGAAATTATGTATTTGTGTGTGTGTATACACACATACAACACTTGTATAGTCATATGTATGCATCTATGATATATGTATACCAGACATCTATTACCTAATCGGCTAATCACAGAAGTTAAAAACGGAACTACGGAAGAACTTACTGTCAGAAAATTCTTCTACCGGCTTAAAAAAAATAATTACATCAATTTGACCATGTGCAGATAAAAAGTCTGCTAGGGACACAGGTTGAATGGCTGTACTATATTCTAGAAGCATTCAACAATGGGGATCTAGTTCGCTATCAAGAACTATGTCGGGTTCATGCAGCTTCTCTTAACGCTCAGCCGGCTTTAGTGGAGAATGAGAAGAAGCTTCTAGAAAAGATTAACATCCTTTGTTTGATGGAAATTATCTTCAGGTTTTTAAAATGTTGTTTTGCCATGTTTTACATCTTTGGCTGTTTAAATTGTTTCTAAATAAAAGCTTTTGCTTTCAGTCGACCATCGGAAGACAGAACCATTCCGTTGAGCATCATTGCAGAACGGACAAAACTTACAGTTGAAGATGTTGAATATCTTCTCATGAAGAGTTTATCTGTACGTCTACCTTTTCTCAATTTTCCAACAATAAAATGGCCATTTATGAATGGGTCAACGTAGGTTATTCTGTCATATCTCTCCAACATGTAAAATTTATAATATATATCATTAATTATATTGCAGGTGCATCTTATCGAGGGAATAATTGATCAAGTTGAAGGAACCGTTTATGTGTCATGGGTGCAGCCTAGAGTTTTGGGAATAAGTCAAATAAAGTCTCTACGTGATCGCTTGGACAACTGGGTCGGGAAAGTGCACACTGCTTTGGTGTCGGTTGAAGCCGAAACACCGGATTTAGTTGCATCTTAAGTCAACAATCTCGTTTCTTGTTTTGTAACACACTCTTGGATGGCTTGTTGTCCAAGTTATCCAGGTGAACTTGATGTAAGATGCCTATTCGTTTTCGACTTCTTAAGACTGTTGAGCCTCATATGTACCTTACTTTCCGTTTTTGATCTGTGGTTGGATAGAAACTTGTTGAATGCAACAATCTATTAGCAAGATTGCAATTACAATCAACCTCTTTATTCGTTGACTAGTTCTTCATTTGGTTATTATTGGAAGAGTTTTGTTATATTTGACTTCATTAACAAAAGTATGGTTTTTATTAACAGCATTGGTCATGTAACATGTTTACTAATGGTATTGATCATGTAATATGTTTAGTTAGCTCCACACAAATTTAATTCTTGTCGAAGATTTTTTATAACTGGGTTAAACGCATTTCTAACACCTATTTCCTTTTTGAAAAACTTTATATATAAGTGATGTATTTATTTAGTTACATTTTTTTACCATAATGCTGATGAATAATTCCCGCTCTTGGAGTAACCAAACTAGGGTTAGTCAACGTGTTAGAACTTGAAGTATTAGAACTTACTCTATTTTGAAATGTGTTCCTTTTTAATCATTCAACAGAAGTTTCCCTATACTTTGTTTCCCTATACTTTGTTGTCAAGACTAATTACTTAAGGGTTATTTAGTAATTTTTGAATAATTAACTATTGAATTAATAAGATGTTTGAATCATTAAATGCTGAATCATTATGAGCTATTATATTGCTTGACAATTCAAATACAAATGTCTTACAATTCAGATAAGTGGTCTTAACCATTTAACATTAAATCTCTTAACCATTCAATATTTGCTCGTGAAACAAATAATCTAAACCATTAAATGTTGAACCATTCAGATATCTGAATCATTAAGGGGCTGTTTGATTGCATTGACTCAGAAGCTGACTTAGTTAGAAGTTCTGTCTGGGTATGCATATAACTGAAACTTGGCTGTTTGATTTAGTATCTGACTAGAACCAAATCGATTCAGTATTTAAGTAACAAAACCCATCAGAGTCACACCATCAGTCGGAACCACCACACCACCGTCCACCGAACCACCACTGCCACTGTTGTCCCCCGAAGTCGGAACCACCACACCACACCATTCGTCGCTTCCCACATATGTTCACAAAGGCGATGCCGAAGGTGGTGCTTGCGGGTCACGAGGCCGAAGCCAAAGGCGGTGCCTGCGGTCGCGAGGGGGCGACGGCCTGCGGGTCGCGAGGTTGTGGAGGCCTGCGGATGCGAGTCAGCCGGTCAACAATTTTTTTTCCAAGGTTGGGTTAGCAGTGGAGACCCAGTCAGCTAGCCCCCAAGCCGAAATCAAACGGGCTGACCCTCCTACCGAATCAACCGGTCAACCCGGTCAGCAAAAAATAAACAATCCCTAAATGTTGAACCATTTAGACATATAAATTATTAAAAGACTGATTCAAATGTTATCAAAAAGTATTTTACTATGAATCAACTGTGATCATCAACAAAGAAAATAAAGAGGACTCATGAAAATTTCAAAAGATTTTTTCATTTCTCATCTCCGTAGACATACATAAAAGTAATTTATTCGGTGTTTAAGTTAGCTCTTAAATCTTAATGAGACCGAATCATTTCATGACCCGATACACGTACCCCTACACCCGAATTCTAAATTCTATAAACCACTTCAACCTAGTTTCAGTGTCGCCCAAAGCCCGATCATCACTTCGCCGGAGATGGAATCCAACCTCCAACTCCTCCCAACACCACCGTCTCCCACCACCACCACCACCGCCTCCGCCGCCGCACAACCACCGCGTCACCACCCAAAACGCTTCATCAAAAACCAAATCCCCGACTCCATCACCACCGACGCCTCCCTCAACGCCGCCGTCGCCCTCCTCCCCTCCAACTACAACTTCGAGATCCACAAATCCATCTGGCGCATACGCGCCACCGGAGCCAAGCGCGTGGCCCTCCAGTTCCCCGAAGGCCTCCTCATGTACTCCTTAGTCATCTCCGACATCATCACCACCTTCTCCGACGTTGACCGATGCTTCGTCCTCGGTGACGTCACCTACGGCGCCTGTTGCGTCGACGACCTCTCCGCCGCCGCCCTCAACGCCGACCTCCTCATCCATTACGGCCACAGCTGCCTTGTTCCCGTCGATAACACCGTCATCCCCTGCCTATACGTCTTCGTCGACATCAAAATCGACGTTCAACGCTTGATTAACACCGTTAAATTGAACTTCGGTGAATCAATCAGTGCAAAACAGCTTATTCTCGCTGGTACGATACAGTTTGCGTCGGCGATTCGTGGTGCGAAAGGCGAATTGGAGCGTGAGGGATTTAGGGTTTTGATTCCGCAATCGAAGCCGTTGTCAGCTGGTGAAGTGCTTGGGTGTACGGCACCGACTGTTGCAATGAGTCAGTTTGATGATGATGGTGAGGTGGTTTTGGTCTTTGTTGCTGATGGTAGGTTTCATCTCGAGGCGTTTATGATTGCAAACCCTAGGATTAAGGCGTTTCGGTATGATCCTTATGTTGGGAGTTTGTTTTTGGAGGAGTATGATCATAAGGGGATGAAGGAGTGTAGGAAAAATGCGATTTTGAAGGCGAAAGGGGCTAAGAATTGGGGGATTGTGTTGGGTACTTTGGGTAGGCAAGGGAACCCGAGGATTCTTGATAGGTTGGAGAAGAAGATGGGGGAGAAAGGGTTATCGTGGACGATTGTGTTGATGTCGGAGTTATCTCCTGCTAGGATTGGTTTGTTTGGTGATTCGGTTGATGCTTGGATTCAGATTGCGTGCCCTAGGTTGTCAATTGATTGGGGGGATGCGTTTGTTAGGCCGTTGTTGACGCCTTTTGAAGCGGAGATTGCTCTTGGGGATCTTCCGGGTTGGTGGGAGAAGAAAGATGTGGTTAAAGATGATTTTGGTTGTGGTAATGGTGGAGATTGTCGCAGGAAGAGTGAAAGTTGTTGTGGCAAGAATGGTAATGGTTTGGAGGAGGATGTTGTTGATTATCCGATGGATTATTATTCGCAAGATGGTGGTGAGTGGAACTCTTGTTACTCCAAGAAGCCAACTCGCCCTTCGCGTAGGAATAGTGTCTTGAAATGATAAGTTATCAGTGGATAGGGAATTATGCGCAAGAGGGAATGAAACGATAGAGCTGGCTTTTAGCGCACAGAAGTAATGCAATCTTTGAGGTAGATGGTGGTTAAGCCAGTGTTGGTTTCTTTTACAACTGTGTTTGCATCTGCATCTGCATCTGCATCTATGGGGGCCATTGTCCACCTGCATTCTGGTGTTTTTTGTCACTGTCTGAAGTGAGGTTTCTTAACTCTCTGCTGATATTATGAGGTTGGTTTTATAGTTTTTGGTTTCTATATCTATAATTCATTATAGCCTTTTGATTTGGATCCTTAATGTGGCTTTACTAGCAATCTTTTGATTGTTGTTCGATAGTAATACAATGAATGACTAGATGTTTACTGAACCTGTCTTCTGTTTCATGTTTTCATATCGATGATAAGTACACTGTCGAATAATGAGCATTTCTTGTTGATTATTATGAACTCCTAATGTAAGTTTAGACCTTTTTTTATGTTGCTTTATCTGTATTACTATACATTGGTCCCTTCTTAGTTCTTACTTTACTATTGCAAATGAAACTACTATGATGGAGCTTGCAATTAGCAGTATTCTGTCTGATAATTGCACCATTATGTCCTTCAACAATGAACCTAAAGCTTGTAGATTTAGTTTGTGAGGCCTAAAAACTTGATTGATTTTTCGTTACAATAATGAAGCATCATGAGATCAATCGCCAGACATTTAAATGTTCTGAAAGAATGGTATGTTCGATTGATTCCAAAAGAAAGAGATTACAAGATATAAATACAACACTATGCTAAACAATTATCTCCTATGACTGAGAGATTTCTTAAACAATATTGGACTAAATTAAAACTCCTATGATTATACACAATGACTTGTTTGAATTGTTGGCTGCTATCATTATTGTTGACTGCTGTTACCCCCTTTTAAGCGGACAGGTGGAGGACCAACACGTAAAATGGCCATGAAACCGTTCACATAACGGTCTTGGATGGCTCTTGGCAAACTATTGGCCACCTGAAGCTTGTTTTGTACAAATTCAACGAACAAATGACCAGAGGAGACAAGTTCTTGTATGAAGTTGACATCATTGTGTTTTGTCCGTTTGTGTGAAACAAGATGTTGGCAAAGAAAGATAGCACTTTTTTTAACAACGTTTGAAACTACCTCAATACCCGAGTGAGCCTTCTTGAGATAAGATTTTAACCGTACATATTGATTTTGATGATCTAGGTCTGACTCAAGAACACTATCAAGGAGGAGACCTAACACTATGAGAAACCACTTGAGTCATGTTTTAAACTTGAGACCTGAAAGATCTCAAGTTCTAACCATCACCCTAATATCGAGTGAGCACTTTTATTGTCACAAAGGAGAGTGGGTCGGTACGCCTTTAGAAGATGAGTAAGCCCCATGATTTTAGTAGTTGTGTTTGCCATCGCAACTTGATCTTGAAACATTTGATTGCTTTTTGCTGCTCCATGAAACAATATTACCACCGAAGTAGTTCGAGTAACCGTATGTGGATCTCGTGTCAAGCGCTTCTGATGACCAATAGAATGTTGGATCATGAAAAAGTTCTCCTTGAGAGCTGAAAGTTTGGTTGTGTCAAGGGTGTTGTGACGGGTTTTGCATCATGTTTGGCTACGAAATAGGCCGGTGCTTTTGTAGATAACCTCATGGTTAAATGTTTTTTAAGTGGCCTAAATCTTTGTTAGCAGACTCACGATGAAGTTTTGTACTAAACTGTGGAACAAGAGAATAAGAGAGCCATCATTACGTATTAAGATGATGTTGTAAACATATACAAGCAAGTAAAGATTAGTCGATCAATGTTGAAAAACAAAGACTTATGGGCTCGACATTGCTACATTTGAACTAGTATGAGTAAGAAACATGATTAGTCGTTCAAACCACACGCGTGGGGTTTATTCACGTCTGTAGAGGGCCTTTTAAGCCTACACACATACAAGGCCGAGTTCATATACTAATGAGTGATACATTAGGCTTGGTGGTCCTCAAAATTAATAGGTCTCATAATGTTTCTATTAGACAAAGGAGTTAGAGGCTGTTTGGTAATATTTGAATCAGTAAGTTCTGAACGAATAATAAGTCTGACTGGATAAGAGATTTTAAATAAGTGCTGAACTAATAAGTGTTATTTGGTTAGACCTCTGATAGTTATGCAAAACGACGATTTTACCATTTTGAACTCTTCTGTTTGAAATAATTTTAATTATAAAAACAAACTTCATACATACTTAAAATTACGCATAAAAAACAACAACTAATCAACAAATTAACTAAAATCTTGAAATCATGGAGGAATAAATGAAGAAGACGTAGATTTAATTTTCTCACGGATTCATCGCTTTCTTCAAGCTTTTCTCTCTACATAACCATGGCTACCACTGAATCCTTCAATTCTTCCAACAAATAACAAATTACCGCAAGGAGAAAGAGAGATCAAGAGTGCTTTCAAGCATTCATGGTCTCACTTAAACCAAACAGCTTCCACTTTCTTGATCTTCAAAATGACAACTTTAAACAACACCCACCTCGATTTAAAGTCTTTTAACTTAAAAAAAAATCAAAAATACCATTAGACTGAAAGTATTATCATATTACAAATAAATAAAATGTGGGTCTCACTCCACACCACTATAGCAAACCTTAACCCCACTTTAAACATTTGAACCACAACTCGCCGACAACCATCCACATCTAAACCACTTGCCCTCACCAGCAACCACCACCACCACCAACCGCAACTCACCGACAACCACCACTTGTTCAGATCTAAACCAAACGCTAAACCCCACCCTTTTCCTCTTTGACCAGAGCACATCGCCACCTTCCCTAGCCGACCTCCATTGCCCAACCCTTAATTAGAGCCATTGCTGACAACCACCACCATAATCATCCTCAAAAAACTTTATCCACTACCCTATTATCAAATCTAATCCTAGCCCTTTTCTTTTTCTACTATTGCGCTACATATTCACCATCATCTTCATACCGTTAACCCACCCTCTCTCCTAAACCGCACACTATTTTAGTATAAGGGAAAATGGGGGGTGATGGTGTGACAAAATTTAAATCATATTGGTTACATCGAACATTTTTAAACTACTAGATGAAAATGATTATAATTATCAAACCAGATAGACTAAAACCATAATTTACTCTACATCAAATCTAAACATCTATACATGCATAGTATATAATTAAAAGAACAAAATTTTTACTCCGCCAACAATAAATATTATAGTTTATTGTTTTACGTACCAACCTGGATGAAGGAGAAGAATTTTAATAAATTTTCTTTTTGAAAAAGGTCTCATTTTTTTTAGTTTGATTGGGTCACAAAAAATGTTGAGCCGACACTACACATATGAGTTGGAACAACAAGATTTACAAATCTAGGTCTTTGTTACATGTAAACTGTTTCGATTGGATTCCCATTGAGCAATCTATTGTTACATCAACTCATCAAGTTAACGTAAATGCCAACTGCTTATTGTAGCACGAGCAAGAGCAACCAGAACCATAGAGGCTTTAACAACTGGACTAAATGTTAAAAACAGTCCAAACTAAATACTTCTGTAACGCCTCGCGCGAATAAAATAGGCTTTATATGAATCAATGCAGCCATTGGATTCGTATTTTGTATGACAAACCCATTTATAGGTTACGACATTGTAAGTTTTTCATCATTGATGTATAAACCCTTATAAAACTTCTGCTACGCGTTTGAATAAAGAAAAAAATTGGACTTTTTAGAAATAAAATGTAGCCGTTAAAAGTTTTTTACAAAATATGAATATTACATGTACAAGTTAATTCCCTTTTTATAATACTCTTTGTACTAACACAAATAGATTTTATGTATTTAATCCAACTTATCAAACAAAAGTTTGAGTAATTAAACACCTACAATTAATTCCCTCTTAATAATAACAAAAAAGCAAACACTCTGTATCTATTTTAAGAAAATATGTATGTTAGATCTTTCTGAGATAAATTTCAATTTACAAGTAATTAATTTTAGTGTTCATCGATCATTATCAATATATAATTTATATAGCGTATTATGGTTAAATACATGTAATGACGCCTTAAACATACTTTATTATGTCATCAACTATTCAAGTATAGAATTTTTGGTCAATGTCGTTTATTTGGTTTGATGCACATGAAACAAAGTCAATAAATGAGACATAAGTACGAAGAATATAAACATATTCTACAAAGTAGACACGTGCTAATAGCGTGTGGAATACAAGCAACATATTTCTAGTTTTAAAAATTTAATTATCTTTTTGTCAAAGATATTAAAAAACTATAAACAAAAGGATATCTAACCCTACCACATAATATGTTATTTGTTCAACTACCAAACTAGAAAGTTGGTAATTGGGATTTGAAGTCCTCTATTTCACTCAAAGAAACCCATGATGGTCATGACACACGTTCTTTGATACTATTAATTTTTTAAGAGTCGTAGACATATAGTCATATTTATATTATAAAATTATTCGTTACTATTTTAACAAAATAAACTTAACCAGTTAACCTTAACTAAAGCAGGGTGATAAGACTCAGTAAAACTATTATGATTTAAGATTAAAGATGTTTATATTCTATTAAAAAACACACCTTTACACAAGTGTGAGGTTTTAGGTTCGTGCCTATTTGATAATATAGTTGGTTCCGAGCATTGTATTATGAAAAGGAACAAAAAGTTAGTATTAAAGAAACCGATTAGATACAAATCATGTCTAATTTGTAAACACATAACGCATCCAGATGACTTTAAAATGAGTAGATTACGGGGTAGTCCTTAAAGGAACTAGATGGCTTTAGAAAGAATAAAACTATATTTCGTGCAATAAAATACGAGCCGACAAATCTACTCTAGTAAATCAAAATAAGTTTTGCCATTTGTCGTTTTCTAAGGGTTGTTTCACCGTAATTTAGTTTCTCATAGCATTCTGATTTTATTCCCTAGATGTTTTTGGGTTTTGTAACCGTTTTCAAAATTTATTATTTTTTTTACAAAATTTTAATATGAATGAATGAAAATGTTATATTTAAACCATTTTTGAATATTAGTCGTCTTTTAATGTGTTAACTTTTATAGATGGATCAAATCCGTTGATTAATATTAATTTTTGAATTTGAATGTAAAATCAACAAATTAAAACCTCTTGTAACGGTATTCATTTTGGTTTGTCACGGATAATAATTAATATGAAGTATTTTAATGATAAGTTTTTATAATTTTATGCATTTTTATTGTTTTTTTCTATCCCGTGTATCTAACCTAGTTTTCAATATAGTATCAGTTAATTTTATCACATTCATCTTAATTTAATGGTTAATATAACAGCTTGATATATGTATCATAAGTCATAACTTAAACCTTCTTATGTTATGTGATATAGTTGGTTTCTATTAACATGAACAGTTTAATCACGACTAAAGTCATTAATTTGATTATGAAACTTAATATGGAAAGAACTGCTCTCTTTTCGTAAAAATCGTTTTGATTAAACGTACGCATTCTTATCCTGTTTTGAATTCATGAATTCAAGATCATAAAACAACAAACTTAGAGATTATTATAAGATCAAATTATCATAATTTTCTGTCTTAAAACACATCCAACAATGTCTATAAGATACGTACATATTAAAATAACAGATTAAATTGTATCACCTTGAGTCCCATTGACCATTCCAGACGCTTCAAGTTTCAACAACAATGACTTTAAAGGCTTCCAACACTTCACTATATATATACACATAAGCACTTTATGTTAATAATATTAGAAAACAAACACAAAATACACAAAGAAATATAATTAATAATGGGGTTAAAGAGCAAAGTTTTGATCATTGGTGGCACAGGATACTTAGGGAAAAGACTTGTGAAAGCCAGTTTAGCACAAGGCCATGAGACATACGTTCTCCAACGACCAGAGATCGGTGTCGATATCGAGAAGGTCGAGATGCTGCTCTCGTTCAAGAAGCGGGGAGCGCATCTGGTCATCGGTTCGTTTAACGATCATCGCAGTCTCGTGGACGCTTTGAAGCAAGTAGACGTGGTCATATGTGCGGTATCGGGCGTGCATATCCGCAGCCATCAAATACTCCTTCAGCTTAAACTTGTTGATGCCATCAAAGAAGCTGGAAACATTAAGGTGTATATAGGCTATATCACACCTTTTTAAATGTTGTGTGAATATTCACAAAAGTGTATAGTGAAGTTTTGACCAATGTCACTAACATTTTTTTGTAAATGTATAATAGCGGTTTTTGCCTTCGGAGTTTGGGACCGATCCTGCAAGAATGGGGGACGCAATGGAACCAGGACGAGTGACCTTTGACGACAAAATGGTGGTTCGAAAAGCCATTGAGGATGCTGGGATCCCGTTCACCTATGTATCTGCGAATTGCTTCGCGGGTTACATGGTTGGCGGGTTGTGCCAACCTGGTCGTATTCTTCCTTCACGGGAATCTGTCGTCTTGTTCGGGGATGGCAATAAAAAATGTAAGCTCGCCATAATAAATATAGGGTTTTTCGAATATATTGATCAACAATGGTTCACATCTTTATATACGAAGAGCTAACTCCAATAAAAAGATACAAAGGTATTGATTAAGGGGTAATAACTACCCCTATTTTTTTTAACATTCAAACTAGAGATAAAACTTAAGGTAAGTGATAAAGACCGGCCTAGGAAAACCAGACCGGCCCAAAACACACAAATCGGTCTGGTAAACCGTCTTATTTTTCATTTTATTTTGTTTTCATCATGAGCCGGTTTGGTCCAGGTCGGTCCGGTCCGGTCCTTGACCTATGCTCACCAAATTAACTTACTATGGAATCAACATCTCTTAGTAGTTCAGACGTCTTTTTCTTTGGTTGAAAAGAAAGGAAAATTAAAGAAGCTAGTATGATGAAATATAACAAGGAAACAAACACTTTGCTTCAGCTGATGTTACTTCTTGTTTAATGGTACACATGTTTGTTTACATATGTGCAGCAATATTCGTGGACGAAGAGGACATAGCGACATACACCATCAGAACCGTCGACGATCCCCGGACTCTTAACAAGACTCTCTATATCAGGCCACCGGCGAACATTCTCTCCCAACGAGAAGTTGTAGGACTTTGGGAGAAGCTCATCGGAAAAGAACTCATTAAATCATATCTTTCTGCACAAGAGTTTCTCAATATCATGAAAGGTGACATTTTTTTTCTCGTGATTCATTATTTGTCATTTATGTCATATCTAAAGTAGGCGTGTTCAAAAATCACTTTTACACTTTAATGGTTTGGTTAGATTTAAACCTTGAAACTACTCGTTTTACTTAATGCCTTTAGAACCGAATCGGATAACAAGCTACTCACCTTACCGGTTTACTCGTTTGACTGGTCATATCGGTTGAACCAAATGATGTCATAAAAAAAATTAAAACTAAAATTATTTTTATACATCTTATTTATATCTATACTATATATAAAATATATAAGATGGATATTTTAAAATATCATAAAAGTAAGAACAATTACCTTACTTAATACACAAGATACAATTATTTTTTAGGGTAATATAACATTATTTACTGATTACCCACTAAAATTAGTTACATAATAACTTACATATATAAATTACGGATTTTAAAATACTAAATTAATAAAAAACTATGATTTTAAAGGGGCAAAAAATTAAAATCATGGTCCGACCACCCGATGCGGTTCAACTGTTTAGTAGTTTGAACGGGTCAACTTAAAACAACCCAATAGACATAAGGGTTATTTAATAATTTATGAATAATTAAGTGTTGAACTAATAAGATGTCTGAACCATTAAGTGTTAAACTATTAAGAGGTCTGAACCATTAAGAGCTACTATATCGTTTAACTATTTAAAGTCAAATGTTCTGACCAATTTAGATAAGAGGTCTTAATCATTCAGCATTAGACATTTTAACGATTCAACATTAGTATAATGTTTAACCATTTGGAAGCAAATGTTTGCACTATTTAGACATTTACTCACGAAACAAATAATCTAAACTATTAAGTGTTGAACCATTCAAACATCCGAACCATTGGTACTTAATAGGCTGATTAAGATTTTGTCAAACAGCCCCATAACCGGACCGGTTCTATGGCTGTTTCTCGGTCTACATGTCAAATCCCTCCAGTCTATCCGGTTTTAAAAATAGTGGTCTTATCTTTATTATTTCTATATTTTTATTCATTTTTGGAACATATAGTTATGCATATGTAACTTTTTACAATTGTTACAGAGCAAGACTATGCGGAGCAGGTCGGGTTGACTCATTACTTTCATGTATTCTACGATGGATGTCTTACGAATTTCGAGATCGGGAAAGATGCCGAAGAGGCTTCTGCTCTCTACCCGGATATCAGATACACCAAAGTAGAGGACTATCTCAAACGATACCTTTGATTCCCAATATGCATAATATTGTACGTTTTGCTTTATGTTTGTGTATTCATTGGTAACATGTATTGTATCAAAATGGTTAGTAGTGTTATACGATGAATATTACGATCAGGCACACAATTGTGTTCTTTTGTTTACATCTTTTTTTGACCTAGATGCATACTGCGTTGTATGTCATAACGTAAAGTTGCATTTAGTCAAAAATCGAACCGGACAACATAACGATTCACTAGTTGGACTGAAATTATAAATATATGATGTTATAAAAGTAATATAAATATCCCAATAAATGTATTAAAGTATAAATCGAGTTTTATAGTTATTTTATTAAAAGTGGAAAAAAACGATAGGTTTAATCATTATTTCTTTAATATTTGAAAAAAATGATTTAGGCTTGAACCGCCAAACCATGGTCCAAACCAGACAAAAAAACTGGTGAACTATAGGAACCGGCCGATCCTCCTGGTTCAACAACAAGACGGTAGCAAAAGCAGTTGGTGGTCATAAAATGCTCGCAAGGAGGAACTTTTCTACCGCAATTTCAATCGCTAATTAGTAGCAAAATATGATTTGCGACCAACTTGAATCTAAGATTGCCGTCACAATATCCATTTTTCTAGTAGTAATGTACCTCCAA
>BJCM01000243.1:0-16683 GCA_018326385.1 Flaveria bidentis | reverse complement strand
ATATGTATATATATATATATGTATATATATATATATATATGTATATATATATATATACGCGTTTCACCATATTACTTAAAATGTAAGCTGGTGAAATGGTTGGACACATGCTTTTTGTGGGGTAGGTCGTGTGTTCAAACTTCACGACTCACAACTTGTTTTTATGTTTTTTTTTACTTTATATAAACTTCGTGATATGTTAATTTCAGCTTCTCAGGTTTTTAAAGTTTGGTTTATCTCTCCACATGCATCTTTTTTAATTTATGTTTTTTTTAATTTTTAAAAAGTTATTGATATGTCAATTTCATTCCTCAAGGTCTTAAACTTCCGGTTTAACCCTGTATAAGTTTACTGAAAAAAATAATTTCTTATAAGTACTTTACTTACAACTTAAAAGTTATTCTTAATTATCTATATTTTTATACTAAAAGCCGAATTGGCTCAGTCAAATATAAAACACCCGTTTACTTTTTCTAATATACACCTTATTATCAATCTTAGCACTTTCATCTCTAAAATCTTTTAAAAACTTTGTAAGATATCGTTTTGAATCTCCCCTCTCCTATGAGTTTTTAAAGTTTCAAGTTTACTTTTGTACAATTCACTTAATGTAAAATACGAGTTGGTATAAATTTGATCCAGTCAACGTTTGACCTACTTGGAAATAACTCGGTTATTGATGTGATATAGTACGGAAACTCGTCACATACGATGTCACAGCAACGTGCGACGGGTCAAAGCAACGTGCGACGGGTCAAGAAAACTTGTTTACATAAAAGGTAACTTGTGATAAAGTACAAGGACTATATTGAAACATATTTGTTCTCATTCACACCTTCATCTACCAAGATCCATCGTCGGATCAATCATCGTCTTCACCTCAGCTAACAGCAATGGCTTCCTTACTCAAAAGCAACACCTTTTCTACCCTTCGTGCTCATCGTCTTCAGGTATAAATCTCTGTAAACATGTACTTTCAGCTTTGATTTTGCCTATTAGTTCATTTGTTTGCCGATTATCGCGTGTATTCAATTTTGAAAATTTGATTTCGATTTAGGCGACCGAGGGCTTTCCTTTGGAAGCTAGACGTCAATTGCATGTAGAACCTGGGGCTCGAGAGAAAGCTGTAAGTGATTACTTGATTTCGATCTGATGTTGATTTGTATGGATTTGTCGCGATGTGGATTTCATTTTGAGTTTTAATTTCTTATGCTATAAGGAGCCCTAATTCGGGTTCATGATTTCTCATGTATTTCCGGTTGTTTGTCTACTTGAAAGCCCTAATCCTTTTTCAATCCTGACTTATATTATTAAAGTGAAGTGATTGAACATGTAGTTTTGGCTTTGTATGCAAGTTTTCAGCATAATATGTGATACACTGATACTGACTTGGCTATATATAACCAACACTTCTTCTAAAGTTTCATCTATGTGAGATATGATTCTTGATGTTTCATGTGCTATATAGATTTCCCTTCAAGTACGGAGTTTTGTTTCTGATGTTATATAGTAGAAGAATCTTAGAGAGAACATGGTGAAAACTTGTGTAATGAGTTAATTACTATGGCATAGGCCAGGTCCCAAAGATTGTACTTTTGGCTTTTGCTGTTGTAACAAGGATTTCCCATCAATAGAATTTGAGACAGATTGCTGATTTTGGTCGGGGTAATGGTGTGTGTATTTATGTAAGCTATGATGCTTGAGCAGCAACACAAGGCCATACGGTTAAGCATTTACCGCAATATATAAAGAGGAGATTCCAAATAGAGCTACTAAAACTTATTTGATTGATGTTCAACTAGTGCATTGCAAAGGGAGAAAGGATCATGTTGTGATTCCGTAAAGTTGTTCACACTTCTGCTACCTTTGATGCTACTACTCAGTTTATGTTACTTTCGATTAACCCTCTCTCTCATCCTTGTTCTTTCAAATGCTTCGCACTACTAACTTCCTACTATCTGATTTCTCTAGTGGGAAGCCCATATTTATGTGATTTCTTCTATCAGTTTTCCTCCTGTTGATCTTTTGTGATTGCTATCATGTTTGATGTTTTTTAATGTCTTTGCATCATTTTTAGTTTTTGTTCACCCTGTGAATTTTATGTTTACTTGATTTTGGTAATCTATTGTTTGATACGTTTATGTGTGGTTGATTTGGGTATAGATATAAAGAACATGCCGATTGAATCAACGCCCCATTTGTCATTTTTTCGGCTTCAACTTTTCTGTTCTTGGTCAACATCTTGTACATGGGTTTCTTCTTTGTGCACTCTTTTGGTTTTTCCTTTTACCATATACTAATCGAGTGTTAATCAAATTAGTTTATTTTAATTGACTGGTTATCTCTTCTTTTATTTTTGCATAGTCATCAGCACATTAATGCTTGTGGTGTTGCTAGCATCAACACATTAATGTTGCATTTAGATTTGATCTTCCTTAACTTTGTACTTTATTATTAACTCATAGAAAAGAAAACCTCATTACCTTGCAGCTTTTGGCTAAGGACCCAGCACTAGAGCGGTTCAAATCATATAGGAAAGGTGCCTCACGCATCAGAAGAGTTGGAGATTACCTCACTATAGCCGTCGTAGCTGGTATGTTGACCCTGCCTGATCTGTATTTATAATTACTTGTTTTGACCCGGTTGACCTGCTCAATTTGCCACCTCTAAACTTTAGGTAGGGCATAGTCTAACCTTTAGTTTTGAACTATGTTGATTATTGAATATGATTTTTTAAGTGGCCATGATATCTTGTGAAAGGAAAGATTTATGTCAGTCGCCTTGACTATGAGTAAATTTCTTAATATGAAATACTCTTGTGCTCACAATAGTATTTTAATAATCTATGCAAAATGATGAACAAACTTCTTAGTTTTTTGAGTAAGTTCACCATGATGTAAAGTTCCGGAGAAGTTGAACTCTTTGTGGACATGACTTGTGAACTCGTCAGAATAAGGAGTGGCTAAATCAGTCTGCTTTATTACTTCAGCATATAAATTTAGTTTTGGATTTTTAAATGCTAAAATAATTCTTAAGTAGAGGATTTTTCATCTAGAGGTGGCAATTCCAAGACATTTACTTATAAATTGGGCTGGCTTGGGGTGTGTTTAATCTCAAGTGGATCAAACAGGTCACCTAATTTTCAAGTGCAAAATCTCCTAAATTGTTTTAATTAAGATCTGGATTATTATTGTGATAATATTGTTTGGGTAGAAAAAGATTTTAAAATGGTAGTGGGTCAACCCAACCAAGCCGAATGTGTTTCAACCTTGTAGTAAAGGATGACCCATTACCCAACTGGCCCATCTTGTCACCTCTATGTTAGTCTCTAACTGAATGTACTCCCCATGATTATTGGTCAAATATATCGGTTTCTACTTTCGTAACTTGTTTTGTATCTTCTGGTCTTATCTTTTGGATTTAATTCAGATTATGACTTGATGTTAGTTATTCATAGATCCAGAGAAAATTATTCTCATTCTTGAATACTATTATATAAGAATCTTCGGTTATTTTTGCGGCGCAACATATTAACGTTGGTATAAATAGCTCTTATGTTGTTCTAAATGTGCTGTTTCTGCTTCTGATATCACACATGTTTTGTTCTAAATTTGTTGCAGGATGTTGTTATGAGATCTATGTCAGGGCTGTCACACGAGAGGAAGCTCGTAAAGCTCTCAGATCAGAGTAGCAGCCTCATAAAGCGGTTGATGGTGATTATTGTTTTCTTTATGCAATAAAAAAGATTTGTCAGTAACTTATCATTAGGCAGTGTTCTGGATTATTTTCAACAAAAATAAGTTTCTCTTTTTATGTCACAAAACGAGTGGTTTTAAACGGTATCGTGGATTTAAAATCTCAACCATCAGTAGTAATACTGAAATCATGTGCTTGTTTGATTTTATTTTCGCAGATTATTGTGTTAGAACATTAACCCTTGCTTGCACATCACATATAAGTAACCTACACGTTTTAATTCTGTAATACATTTTGTTTCTTGTTTCAAAGAGTTATCAATGCTATGATGTCCTTACATCACATGATTCGCCCCTCAAATGGGGAATGATGCATGTGTTACAAAACATGCATGCCTAGTGTCACGACCTGCCTAAAATCAGATCAAGTTACTAGGAATCCAGAAGTTTCCGGACACATACGGATGCGGTTTGAGCTGCCCGGAAGTCTCCGGAACAACCCACACGAATCTAGAGCAACGTAGCAGCATTTGGGCACTTCGGAGTAGCCCTAAAATGGCCAAGAAAGTCTGGAATTTTCCAGCCCTAGAGCTGTCAAGAAAGCTCTAGATAAACCTTGAAGTATCATGGATATTTTGTCATAGAAATGTCTAGAAAATGAAGTCTCTAGATCATGAATGATCTAGAGACACTAGACAAGTATAATTAGGAGTTGTTAGGCTCATTTGTAGCCACCTAAAAACACCCAAAACTCATACAAGTCTTGTGTAAGCATACTTGTAACTCACTCTTGTAAGCAATACAAAGTTATTCATATTACAAGTTTGCAAACACTTCCGCATCATTACTTGATACGATACATCTTTTGGGTCACAAAGGCTGAACTTAGATCGAATCTAAGTGTCGTACGGTAGTTGAAGAAATAACTCCGTGACACTAGGTTATGTTTGCTACACGAAAACCCTTATTAATTGCAATAAAGAAGCCTTTAGAAGTCGATATGGTTACAGGGAGGGTGTTGCGAAGTGCTTGTCAACAATATAATCGCAGACGTCGAGCAAGGGTGTTATAGTCAATTCAATAGGAAGTGAGGTGCTTCTATCGAACCTATACATTACCTTAAGTTGGTGAAGTGTTAAAACAGAAAGAATAAATCAAGACCATGATAAAAATCAAGTTGACTGTAGTTGGATTGAGGCGAATGGTGTTATTTATTAGTTTTGTGTCGATGATGAGTCGCAAGACACATGTTGAATAGACTAGTTTAATAACCTAACAAGAAGCTACAATCCTGAGCAAAAGAAACACATTCAAACATTCTATTACGATTAGTAAGTATACTTCGAGTGTTGCAGCGGGTTGTATTAAACATTGGAACGTAAATTAAAATAAACCACGATAATATATTTCAAAGCCACAAGAAATTTACATCGTTGTAAAACATACGTTAAGAAATAGAAAAACACTTTGATGTATGTATAATTTGTTCAAGTTGTATATTCATGATGCTTTGATGAACTGTAAAATAGTATTCACTCAAAAATCTTTTTCTGTTTTCATAAACAGTTTAAAATTTAAAAAGTTAATTTTAGTTTCGCTTAAGGTTTTACAAAAATAATTATTTTCTTTCAAAAGATTAAAAATATCGGTTTACCTTCAAAAGTTTTGTAAGTTGTTTCAAGTTCAATTTTTTATTTTTATTTTTTTAAATTCAAGTTGAAATAAGTAATGAAACTTTATATTGAAATTAAAACAACTTATAAAACTTTTGAAGTTAACTTAATGTTTTTAATCTTTTCAAAAGAAAATTTCTTATTTTTTTGTGAAACCTCAATAAGTATAACCGAATTTAGTTCAAATTTTAATTTCTATTTGTTGGGTGGGTCTTTCAACATGCCTAGAAGCATGCAATTGGTAATTTGGTGTAGCCTATTTTTCATTATTATCTTCCTCCATAAAGACGACAGCACTTGATTACTTTCTTCCCCAAAGCCCCTGTCTCTATGTTGTTTTCCCATTCTATCTATAAAAAAGTTTAACTACCTTTTCAATACCACTTTATTTGTTTTTAGAAGGCCGTTGCATGTACTTTACTTTTTAAAAAATATCATTAATAAGAGATCTGTTATTTTATTTTATATTTACCTATCACACAAAAAGTCGACATTTACATTCAGATAAATAAAAAAGTAAAAAAATACCACCTTATTATGAATTGTTTAAGACAAGTTTAATAACCTAAACTATAAGTTATTGATCAACAGTAATTTAAATCGAAAGTTTGACTATAAGTATTTAATCGAAAGTTTGATTATAACTATTTCTAAGTTTCATATTTTTTATTCATGAATTATCTTATTGTCATAATTATCATACACTCGAGTTGTAGTTAACTTCTACTTGAGTTATTTTACAATAAAGGTACGTTTCTATTGTTCGCTTATAATCTTTATTGTGGACAATATATGATTATTATATAAATTAACTAGGTTAGTATCTCGTGTAATACACGAGATTAATAAATAAAAAATAAATAGTTATTAACAAAAATTAAAGAATTATAAAACGATCTTTTGATATAAGATATAATTGACATTACATACGGGTGATAAAAACACAATATCATTTTTATACGTTTTTATACTTTTTTTGTTTTTTCTATAAAAAAATTGGTATAAACAAATTGTTTCAAAATAAACCGTTTTAAAAAAAGTGTGATTTTTAATAATTTATTTATTATAACGTTTAAATTTAATTATATTTTTCATAAGAATTTTATTTTTAAAAGTCGCGGGTTTTAAAATATATTGTGTTTTTCAAAAGTTTCATTTTTTTGAAAAAGTTCTTACTTTATAAAAATTATTTCTTTACAAATTGCATTTGTAGAATGATCTCTTATATATATATATATATATATATTTGTAATTTGTAATATGAAAAAATTAAATAATATCATTTGTAATTAACGTGATATTTATTAGGAGATAGAAGAGGGAAAATAAAACTTAAGAACTCTAGAATTAATGACAATTGACATACAAAAAACATTTTTTATTAATATTAATAGATGATATCTCTCTTGATAAAACAGTGTAAGCCAAGAGTTGCATTAGTTAAATTGCAGGTAGAAATTACTATAGCCGATTATTTTTAGTTTAAATTATTAAAATTGAGTTTATAGTTATTTAATCTGATATTATTCTCAAGAAAGTTTAACTGCATTTTAAAAGGGTCCTAATATTACCACACCCTTGATTATAAATGAACACTTGCCTATACGCCTCATATAGTCATATATGAGACGTACATGGTCGAAGACATTGAAGATAAGAAAAATTCAGAAAGACTGTCAAATGCTTATATGTCTCTTATAGGTTTATACGATGTGTATAACAAATTTATATACTGACTACGAAAAAATTCAAAGCCTTGTCATTAAAGATTATACACCCCATCCTTATATGACATATGTAAAACCATACAACTCTTAAAAATATAAGTATGTAGATTTATAATTAAAAGGTGTCTCAATAACTTCAAAAATATTGAATAGATCGCCAAATCTAGTGTTGCTCAAAAAGGGATAGAAATTGTGGGCCATGAGTTAATAAGGAGCATTTATGATTACAACGTTGGAGTGTCATAATTACCTCGATTTCATCATCAAATATTCTTTTATACTCACGCCCCTACTACTCTGTAAAAGCGAATCATTTTAACTAGTGATAAATATAAATTTACAACTTGTGATCTCGGCCGGTATACGAATAAATAATACCGATTAAAATAACTTGTATCATTTAAAATATGGTAATACATTTTATGTTTGATAAAACAAATAAATATCAAAGTGTATAAATTTTAACGGTAACAATTTGTTGAATAGTGTTCCTCTTGTAAAGGATTTTTTTATATATTTTGAAATGCGGAAACGATAGATGCAATATATATAAAAGGTGGTAATCAACTAATGTAACCGGATGAAGTGGTGAAGCTTGAACGATGATATGAGAGGTCAAAATAGTCAAAAACCCAAATTGAGTGTTGAGAGACTCAATATGCATAAAATTTTCAGCCAAAATCACATAAAGTTATAGTTTAGAGTGAAAAAACAAGGGGTTGGGGGCTCCTGGGCCCCAACAATACTTCGCCAATGACTAGATGTGTGACAATTGACATAAAACCTAAACTCAATTGAAAGAAAAAAGAAAAATAATTTAAACAAATAATCATTACAAATCGATGGATGAAGGAGGGGGAGGAAAGGTCCCAGGCTTGATTAATGGTGGCGGAACTAAACCATTCCATACGCTCTTCAAATTGTTAATAAACTTAAAACTAATTATGTTTACCAAAATGCTTAAAACGATTTAAGTTTGCCAAGTGACAAATCTTGGTTTGCCAACCGCCCAAACTAACAACTGTATATGTTGTTGGTTAAAATGTAATTTATATGATCATATACATGCATATATTGACCAAGCCCGTCACCCGTGTATACATAATTTCACACACATACACCCATAGAATGAAGAAACGAAAGAAGATTAGATACGGGACGGTTCACTTGAAAAGTAAAACGAACAATGACAAAAAATAATAACATATTTGTGTATTTGTCTAACGAGTGTGTCATGTCATTTGTGTATTTGTCTAACGAGTGTGTCATGTCATTTGTGTATTTGTCTAACGAGTGTGTCATGTCATGTGGTTATGCTGATTATCTTCATATTTCATAAGTACTTTTTTCATATGTACTTTTCACATGTTCACTTTTCGTGTCTTTTCTTCTTACGTATTCATTTTATTATCTTAAAAAAGTAAAGTTAGATTTATACATGACACTAACATTTCTGATGATACACAAATATAAAATGGACATGCAATATTTATGTGTATTCAGTATCCATAAACATAAAATCTTATCAAATATAAGTAATACTACAAATTTTCACAAAAAAAGTAATAATTACATAACAAAATCAACATTCTTGTACATTAGGCTTTATTTTCATCTAGTACAGAACAAGATCATCATTGAACATGAAAACCAAAATCTCATTACTGGTTAATTTGCATCAATCATCTTGACCCCAAAATGCAATCGATCAACAATCTTCCCACAAAAATTCTACCGAGAAAACATCGATATGAACACGACTAAATTGAACTAGCTTGTTGCCTCGGATATACTGTTTAACGATGGATGCCATCCTCTCGATTTGCTTCCCGGGGATTTAGATTTCACCGGAGTCGGCCGATGTTTATCTGCTTTCCTCACCTGCATATATTAATAATTTATTACACTAGTGAACAAATAAGTATTACTGACAGATAATTACTAACAAATATAGTTGTCAGAGAATTACCAACGAAATCCACAAGTTTCCGTGTTTTTTAGTCATCTTTTTCCATTTGATAGATTCCAGTAGAGATTAGGGGTGTAAACGAGCCGAGCTGAGCTGAGTCCGAGCTTGCTTAGACTCGAGCTCGACTCGTTTTGACTTAGAAAGCTCGAGTTCAAACTCGGTTTGTTTTTAGATTAAATTATTATTAAAACTCTGAGAAGGTTTATTTTTAAAGCTCCGTTTTGACTTTAAAGTTAGTTCTCACACCTAGATTTAAAAAAAAAAATACCCAAGTAATTAACACGTTAAGAATGCTTTACAAGAATTATTTAAAATCACAAGTCATTCTTTTCTTGAACGGCAATGAAATTTCAACATTTTTACCCACAAAAAGTTTAAACCTAAAACTTTAAAAAACCTTTCAAACGTCTTACCATTAAACCGTGTTATTTCGCTTAAATCAAGTGTAACTTTTTTTAATAGCAATGAACTTTTGAGATTTTTACCCGTAGAAGATTTTAACCTAAAACTTTAAAAAACCTTTCAGACGTCTTATCACTAAACCGTTTTATGTCTCTTAAATCACAAGTAGATATATGAAAACATTTCAAACCTGTTGGTGGTTTTTCCCCAATACTACTTCACAATTTGAACTTTTTTCACTCATTCCGATGAACTCCGGTGTCTGAAAACTCTTACAACCATTCAATTTCTTCATCTTCTTCGCGTTTAATCCTTTCATCACCACTGCAAAACACAAAATAACAACTTCTTAATTACTCATTTAATCATTAATCACCACCTTATGATCATTGATCCTTCAAAATTGATCAAATCTAACACAAACCTTGGGTGGTAATGAGTCTATAAGCATGTCCCAGAACAAGATTATCCGTTGGCCGGAGAATCTTGATGCGAGTGACACGAAGGCGATGATCGGTGGTTGTAGGGTGGTTGTTGGGTGGCTGGTGGTGGCCGGAGGAGGAGTAGAAGGTGGTGGTGAGGAGGAGGGCGACGTGGTGGCCGGGGTGGAGCTTCATGATCTTCGAGGCGGAGACGGGCGTATAGAACCGCTCGGCTCGGCCGTTTTGAGTCTGTAAGACGATACTCGCGTTATCGATGGCTTGACAGTTGCCCATGGTCCCCTGACCGGAGAAGGTGGTGGTGGTGGTGGTGGTGGTGGATGTACGTAGGTGAAGGAAGTGATGTTAACACCACACCACTATGTATATATATACACTAGTCCCCCACTATTGTTCTTTACCTTTTTCTGGTTAATCATTTTAAAGGTTTGTTATTGGTATATTAAAATTATTTTATTTTGGAGTATGTTATTGATATATTAAATTTATTTTATTATTTTTATATTTTTTTATACATGCATATAGATAAATAAAGAGAAATAAAGATAACAGGATGTCTTATTGAATATCTATTTAAACTAATTTTAAATAATTTTAGTTTATAAAAAAGTTTACTTTTTAAAAACATCAATTTTATGATATTTTATATTTTTACTTGATGTTTAAAAAACTCTTATTTAAAAGGAGAGAGAGAAATAACATTTATAAAACGACATCTTTTCTTAATTTATTAAGAAATATTTTTTAACTTAAAAAGAATTAAAATGATTTAATATTGAATTTAAATAACTATTTAAGAGGAGAGAGAGAGACGTGAAAAACAAACTTATCGGGTCTAAGAATATAACAAGTGTTCCCCTAAGTTACTCTTTTAGTATTATATATAGATACTTAGAGAGATGATTATGTAAATAAGATTGACTTACAATATAAATTTATAATTGATTTTATAACCATAATAAACCATAGCATATGAGAAAAAAATATAATTTTATCAACTTGAATTTGTTTCAAAAAAATATTTATTATTTGAAACCAATTTACTATATTACATACAACCCGTATATTATACGGGTGAAATAAATTTAGCTTGCTAAAATCATTAGTTTCTATAAAAAGTTTATGCTAGATGTCATTAACCATTATTATAATAATAAATGATAAATATTTAAAAGTTATAAATAACAAATAATAAATATTGATACTTAAAAAATTATTATAATTAAAATCTTATAATTTAATAAGTTTTAATAAATTATTAGAATAAATAGATTTATATTTTAGATATTTATTTGTTCAAATTATGCACATAAAACTCTTATCATTTATTTTCAGTGGCCTCGGCTAAGAAGGTTCTTGCGTAATGTACTCCTGTCAATTCTAGTTCGTTGATTCATTGGAAGAGTTGGGTCCCCTTGAAGTGTAAAATCATGGTTTGGATGCTTGTTTTAAATCGTCTTCCCACTATTGCCGAGCTCATCGAAAGGGGCGTTAACATTCTTGATCAGGTATGCAGATTTTGTCAGACGGAGACGGAATCAGCGCTGCATTTGTACACGAGCTGCATGTTTGCGCAGGAAGTTTGGTTTCGCATCGAGTCTTGGTGCCGCTTGGTTTTAATAACAAAAGCCGAAGACCTGCAGAATTAGTAGAGCAAGTAAAATCTACTACGTTTTTCTGGTTTCGTCGTAGGTCTAGATATAAAGATGTCGATTGGAAAGTGTGGTGTATTTGTCTCTTGAATTGATTTGTTGGTTTTTTCGCTCTTAGGTCCTTGCTTTGAGGACTTTTTGAATTGAGTGGTTAATGAAGTTTTCTTTTCAAAAAAAAATAAAAATCATTTAATATAACTGAGAGGTGGAAAAATATTTAGACTTTATAAAAATTATACATCATCTCTAAACATGAATTTATTATACTTTAACCGACAATAAAAAAATCACTAATCTGTTAGTAAATTTTTATAGAATCATCGGTCAACATATTTTTAGGAAAGGTTAAAATATATTTTAAAGAAGTGATGGTATTTGTTGTGCATTTTAATTTAATTATCGAACAAACGATAACACGGTGGCAACATAATTTAATTATCAATATAATTGATGACACGATGATCATCAAAGAAATTATGTAATTTTATTGAATTGTTGGTGTGTGCTTCTAGCTTTTTGTTAATGTCCATTCCTTTATGATTAATAAAATTTTGCTGGTAAAAAAAATGATGACACAATTATAAAGAAGTGATGGCATTTGTTGTGCAATTTAATTTTGTGGTCCTAGAACTAATATTTAATAATTATTCTTTCCATTGCAAAAGAAAACTTATATCTTCTCATACGTTACAAGATATCCACAATCCACGTATACGTTACAAACCTTTTTTCTGTTATGATATGCTTTCATTCACGATCTACATAACTGACCAAATCACATGATGATTCTATTTTTTCCATTATACTAATATAAAAAATAATAAAATTATTATTAAGCCTTTTGTATTGGATGTTATATGCATTATAAATTATTAGATGAAAATAACAATTTTTGACTTACATATTTTTTTCACTTATTTAAATAATACTAATTATAAACTTGTTAATGCATTAACTGTTGTACTATGTACATAAAAAGTTATACATTTTTTTTCTTTTAGTATTTTTCTTTAAACGCAATAGTTTTACATATTTCATAATTTATCCTTTATAATTTTTCACTTTCAACTTTGATTACCAGAACTTTTATTTTTTACAAACTTTTTGATTCATGATCAAAATTTCGAGAGTTAACACGTTGTAACGTACACATGTGGTTAAACGTTGTTACGCTTATTTTTTCCATTTAACATCGTCGTTGTAACAAGCGAGTCCTAAATCGACTTAGTTATTATTTTAATGTTTAAGTTTCATGTGTGTGGTTCGACGTTTTTACGTCTACTTTGCGTTTGGTTTTATTTTTCCGGTGTTAAGGTTGCTGACAGTGGTGTGACATTGGTGCTACTTGGTATTGTTTTACGTCCCCGCCGCAACGTAAGGGGCTTAATACTAGTTTTTTAAAAAATATCACTCACGCATTCATTTACTATTACTTAGACTACATCAAATCCTAAACTACATAGGGGCGGACCTAAGTACAAGCTTGAGGGACAACGAACACCCGTAATTTCTTTTTAGTGTTATATGTATGGGAAAATTTCGAACGTCATCTGTAAATTTATAGAATCACCCAACTTTTGTCTCAAATGTCAAGAATTAAACTTTTTTTCTTTAAAGAGGTTTTGATTCTTATTAGTGACTACCAACTCAAGTGTTTTTTTTCTCTCTTATCTTTTTGACATTTATTTGGAGTTTTTAATTATTGTACAATCAATATTTCAGGCATTTTTTCCTGTCTAAACATTTTACTCACCATCAATCTCAACAACCCTTTTGTCATATCAACTTTCTAAATATGGCATATGCTTCTATGAGAGATGTTAACAAGTGAATATCGTGTTTTAAAAAATATATATCTCAACTTTAAAGATGTGCCTGCATTTGAATTTGTAGATTAATTAGATGAATATACATGTATTCACATTCATTGAGATTTACAAGTAAACAATACTTCATATTTATAAACATTCACAATATATTCCTTTTTAACTTAAGAAAAAAAATAATTACACTATAATCTTGTAAAACGAAATCAATAATAATTGAAGGGTGTGTTTATAAAAGAAAAGTGGAGGGTGTCAATAATGTGATGGTGAGGATTTCATGCTTTTTGTCTGCTTCTTGCTAGTTACTCACCAAACCACACCAACAAAGATCTGACAACCATTTTTTCATATAAATTCCAATAATAACACTTGCATGCATCAAAATTCAAAATTAAAGTCACGTTCTTTTAATAATAATGTTTATTAACTAGAAAATCAATTACCAAAATTACATACCATATGATTTAACATATAACTATTTGTTTAGAGACCAATAATATTTAACTCAACTGCTTAAGGTTAGGTATCCATAATATGTAAATAAAAGAAAGTTATGGATTTAAGTTTTACTCTAAGCAAAATGCTTAGAATTGAGCCAATAGGGTTTTTCAACAATAAGTTTCCTCTTGAGGAGGTTGACGGTGCAGTCCCGATTGAAAAACAGATAGACGTGCCCGATTAAGATAACACCTATTCTCATAAGCAGGATCATACATTTACCGTTAAAAAAACTATTTGTTTAGAGTATATTACTTATCATTAAGTTATTATCCTAAACACTTAAAAACCAAAGTTAACGTTACACGAGTTTTTTTTTTCATTTTTAATTTAATGAAGGCAAAGAACTTTATAACATTGTTGGTGGGAGAACATAAAGTATACAAGAAAAGACTGTTGTGGTCTGCGTGTCTTCGAACCAGACGAACGACATTTTATAGTGGCCACTCACCTTTTTATTCTTCTTGTGCTTTAATTTTCTTTAATCCTGTTTAATTAGGGCTTATTGTTTTAACAACTGACGGAACCGTATCTAGCCCATATCATTATTACCTTGCCTTATCAGACACAATAAATCATGTTGTGTTTAATGACGAAGCTTGAATATTTTTATATGAGGGCCGGAGGCGAAATTACTTTTTTTAAAAGGGCTAAATTTGTTATATATATAAAAAAGTTTACATTACCAGACAAAAAATTAACAATACTGACAAAGTAAAAAGGGGGCAGGGCCCCTCCCGGCCCTTTAATGCTTAGCCTATAATAGTGTTTGTGTTGAGTTTTTAATTGATTTGTATAATGTTAATCTATAGTACAACTAGCGTCTTAATGAATAACTCAAGCTCATATGAATATTTAAGTAACTGGTATTATTTTGTATTATCTTTGTTTTCTTATCTCTCATATTCAATCAACAAACTTAGTAAACTATATATAATTTGAGATTAAAGAAGCCGGCGGTAACGAATCTGATAATTTATATAATACTAATTATTAATTTGGTTATGTATCATGATTGTACCATGTGCATAGTAAGTTATACACACCTTTTTTTAATTTTTAGTTTTTTTTTTATTTTAACCCGATACTTTTACATTTTTTACATCTTAAACCCAATATTATTTTATTTTCAACTTTGGTCCCATAAATTTCATATTTAAAAAAAATCGGTCAAAATTTTGTCAGTTAACACGCTGAACGTGCATGTGTAGTTCAACGTTTTTACGATTATTTTTTCCCTATTTAACTGCCCTGTCACACATGGTGGTCCAAGATCAACTTACCTATTATTCTAGATCTTTTATGTTTCATCTTCGTGGTTTAACGTTTTTGCGTATACTTTTTGTTCGGTTATATATATATAATACGAGCTTGTCAGTATTACTGATCACTTATGATGGTGTGTCATTGATACTGATTGATATGATTTTACATCCTTACTGCAACGCAAGAGCTTAATACTAGTTAGAACTAGTTGAACAAAATTGTTAGAACAAAGTATAAGAATTTAAAAGAATAAATTTATTTCAGTTTCATGTAAATACACAACAACGAAACTTAATAGTTGCAGGCACATGTGTAACAGGGGATGCAAAAGAACAATGTGGTGGATGACTGTGATTAGCAAAGCAAATGAATGTCGCTTTTACTGTAGATGAAGAAACAGACGGTTGAGATGTATAAAATTACTCTTCGTGCCTATATACTTCAATACAGATACATAATAGTTAAAGATAAAATGAAAAAGATTACAATTCTTAATTAAACTTTAACTTTTAACATCTAACATTTTTTATCTTTAAAATCTATATAAACTTTTTAAAAACCCTTAGACGGTTTATCAAGTTTACATATGTATCAAACAAGTCGTTTTTGGACTAGCATGTCTAATAAACAACTCATGTTAGTCGACTATATACCTTTTTGTAATGTTTTAGACGTTGTCATAATTTGTGCCCCCTAAACATATCTACATAATAGATAAAGTTCTTGTAATGATATGTAAATTATGTGAGGCTTTAATATTATTAAAGTGTCTATGCGTGAATTTGATTGGATAAACGTTAAAGAGGAACATAGCCTACTAATGTGTCATGTTATTTGGTAGAAACTTTTCTTTAATTTCGTTTTTGCTCCTTACCAACTTAACCAAGAGGAAACCAATCAAAGGCTTCTTTCTACTCGATTTAATTCGTCTTTTCGCTTTTCACTTTTTGCAAAGGAATATTCGAAAGTGCAAAATCCAAATATGTACAAGACAAGAAGAAAGGATGATATATATGAGTGTTGATATTTTCACATTTTTGTTCGTATAATAGCGCGTACTATTGAGACGTAGTATTATTAGAGGTTTATTAGTATTGAGTCCACAGGTCAAATTACATATTTAAGATTGTCTATTTTTTTATATATTGTAATCACTTATGCATTGATATCAATTTAGTCTTTCGTTATTTTAGAACTGTAAAAAAACACAAATCAAACTATCTAATCAACATGCAATCTCATAAACATGAACAACTCCAGATTTAGCGACAAAACAGGTGTGAAAACTTTTATTAGTTACCAACCCAAAAAAACCCCAACCAAACCTTAGATCTTCAACTTTTGTTGAAGATCTTACAGAATACAACAACCGATTACGTATCTGTTGTTGTGGAAACGAATACAAACAAACTTACAGACTTGAAGACAATACAACAGGTAACAAACCCTAGATCGAAGACGAAGACGAAGACTGTGAGAGCGCAACAAGAATAACAAACTGTAACAACCCTAACTGACTCATGAATACAGTCAGT
>BJCM01000242.1:0-14570 GCA_018326385.1 Flaveria bidentis | reverse complement strand
TTGGTAACTTGGTTTAGTATGTAAAAGGTTTAAAAATAAAACAAGAAAACATGTATGAAAGAATCAAGTATAATATTTCCAACTTGGACCTCAAAATGGGGGTTACCATACTTGTGTCACCTTGGTGACTAAGTGGTTATGTCCTAGAGGTTATTCCAAGTGGTAGAGAAAATGAAGAAGAAAGTAAGAAAGAAAGTATAAATATATAAATAAATAAATTAATTAACTAAAACTCACAAGTTGAGTATAAATATATAAATAAATTAATTAACTAACTAAAACTCACAAGTTGTTCTTGAATATTTCTTGCTAAAAAGATGAAGTTCTTGGATGGATTGAGAGAGTTTAGAGTGATGAAAGTGATTAGAGGGAGATTTGAGTTAGTATTTATAGGTGAAAATTATGGTTGGACATTAATGAAAGTAATTGGGGAGACGAGTGGAAGTATTCAATGTTTTCAAATTTAACCCTTCAACTTATGTTATTTATCAATTTGCATCATAAACTAATGATTAAACATATTTTGGGTATTTTAACATATGAACCATAAAAGAAACCTTATAAATAATTATCAAAAAACAAGTCTTGATAAATTGCTTGGTTTTGCATTAAAATGCGTATTCGTAATTGTTTAATTATTAAACAAGCATATAATGAACAAGAATAATATAAAATAAATATTTCCACTATGATCAAGTCTTGACATTACAAGGACTGAAGAAAAAGGAGGATTACAATAAAAAAAGTAAATGAAAACTACGGAACGTTACATAAATATCCTAAGCCAATTTGTTAGCGACCCGAGGGTGAGTCACCTTGAAGCGGCCAATCGATTGCTGCTATACCTTAAAGCAACACCCGGAGAGGGTGTCCTACTTACTAAAGAAGGTTGCACTAATCTAACAGCTTATTGCGACTCAGATTGGCTTGGATGCCCAATCACGAGGAGGTCAAGGACGGGATACTTGTTGCTTTTAGGAGGTTCTCCTATATCATGGAAGTCAAAGAAACAATCAGTAGTCTCACTATCATCAACAAAGGTGAAATATCGAGCAATGGCCTCTACAGTTGTGCGATTTTATGGCTAAGATGGTTGTGAAAAGAGCTTGAGATGTCATGTGTTGGACCTACACCGTTGTTTTGTGACAACCAAGCAGCCCAACACATAGCTAACAATCCCGTCTTTCATGAATGGACCAAACATGTTGAAATGGATTGTTACTTTGTTAGAGAACGGGTTGAATCTAAATAAATAGTTCCTGTGCAGATTGACTCTAAGATACAAATAGTAGACATATTCAAAAAGCCTTTGGGAACGCAAAATTTTCATGCTTTGCTTGACAAGTTGAGCATTATTAATCTCCATGCACCAACTTGAGGGGAAGTAATAGCCGTGATTTTCTCCTTTACTATCCATTCATATTTTGCTCAATAATTATGGGGCAATCCTTTTCCATTTTATCATTCTCATTTCCATAAATACATCCACTATTCTTGTATTTATTTAGCACATTTCTTCTCGTATTGTATCGATATAATTTTTTGAATAAAACATATACCATAATAACCAGTGTTATTATCATCAAAGTGTCACAAAGGTCTATAATAAGTACAAGTATAGATACTCATATCACATGTAAAGGACTGAGAGAGGCGTGTACTCTTCTCCCTAATCACTTGACTCTCACATCTTTACCGTCTTCCGCTAAAACCCTATACTTATTCTCATATTCGAGTTCAAAGACTATCAAAATTCTTTCTCACTAAGACAAAGTTAACACAACGTTACCTATGGCTCGGTCCAATCGTTTTAGACCAACATCACTGTCCATGATTCCATGTTGCACTTATACAAAGCTCTTGACCGATAACATAGATTTTCCTAACAATATTTTTAAAAACAATATAAAGTTGGGTGTTCGTTATATTTTTAGTCATAAATTATAGTAATTATAGGTTGCATTTCCGCATATATTTTGCATTAATTGCATACATCTTATATTTTAATTATAAAATAGTAGTTTTTGGTAGGATGAAATCTACTCTTGTATATTTTTTGTTTTTGTAAGATAATTAAATGTCTGAAAAAATGAGTGATAAAGATTCAAATTTTAAAACTAAAATAGGAGGAGAGTTAGTTGAAAGAATAGGAGAACTCAAAAGATAAAAGGGAGAGACTGCAGAAAAGAAAGCATTGATCAAAAAAAGAAAGCAGGAGAAGAAATCAAGAGGAAAAGAAGAAAAAGTTTTCTTTTGGACTCTAGTGGAAGATTCTTGTATTGGAATATTTAAGAAGACATTGAAGCTATTGTTTGTTTCTTTTAGGTTTTCGTAAGTTTTTGTTTTCAATAACCTAGCCACTATGTCCGGCTAGGGTACTCTTAATTTCAACATTAAGGTTTAACTTCTTTGATTTTGGTTTGAACATATGTGAAGCGTTTATGAGATATTTTTATTTTAATGGTTTGTTTGTTTGATTCTTGATCTTAAACCCGTATACAATCCGGTATATATTAGATTGTTAATAAACTTGATCAACTTATTAATTTTTCTAATAAAGTTCTTCAAGTTTTAAAACCTTAATCAAGTTTTGTTTTTGATATAAGGAACACGTAACGGTTTGAGTTTGTCTATGAATTCATTCTTGTTATAGAATCACATAATCTAGTTAAGCATACCAAACGGTGTGTGTGTTTAATTATAATCGATACTTCTATCGTTGCAACCCGCACGTTAAGATCTGAACGACGTGAGCTTAGAGTAGCTGGTTGGCTCCAATCAACGAACTACGATTGATTGGACATTAGATAAAGGGGATATCCGAACGACGTGATGTCTAGTATCGATACAAATCATTAATTGAAAATTGTCATTGCACCGTAATCATTAATGATCGTAAGTCAAATAGAATCAAGAAATTACCTTAGTGTTTGAATTAGTCTTCATATTTGAATTTATTTCATAATTTAATTAACATCTTTAATAATCTCTTTTTCATATTTAAAAAATACAAAAAATGTCAATTTTCGTTTTTCCAGCAGAACGTTAACACGGCCGCGTGAAATTTCCTTCACAGTATTAACATAGTCGTGTCAGCTCACTAGAATTTTTCTACTTTTTGCAAATTACTTTAAGTTTTAATTTTTAATTAAAACCCTCACATTCCTTAGCTCATAGTCAATCAAAATATAAGTGTGCTAAAATGTTTTTAGTATAAAATCATTGACACGTATCCATGAAAACACGAATCCTACTTTCACTTATACTAATTTTAATGTGTGTGTGGTAACTTTATATTTTTATTATTTATTTGCTGGATTTTACATCTAACAACGAGACTATTTGATCTATACATACAGTTTTTACTTTAACAATCAACATCACCAAAAAAAAAAAGAAGCTAGGGACTGTCTGAGTAGTTTCTAGATAAACAAGGGTTGATTATAAAACATACAATCACTGCACGTCTCATGTGACGCTGTGACGATTAAAACTAAATTATCCAAACTCTCAATCTCCACTCCTTCGATCTATCATCCCCAAATCTCATTATCATCATCATCATCATCATCAATACCCTTCGAAAAACCTCACACGATTCTCTCTGTTTCCCCAAATTCAGATCCGAAGATGAACGATGCAGATGTCTCCAAGCAGATTCAGCAGATGGTCAGATTCATCCGCCAAGAAGCGGAGGAAAAGGCCAACGAGATCTCCGTTTCCGCTGAGGAAGTAAGTCTCCGATCGAATCTAACAATTTTTTGCTTCTACAGTTTGATTATTATCGTTTTTTGGTGTTAATATGTGGTTATGTAACTGTGTGAAGTGAGATCGTGATCGGAGTATGGTGTTTGTTTGGTTTTGAATTGATTGTTGGGGGATGACGTTTGGAGGTGTCGATTTGTGAATCGTTATGTACTTGAGTTAGAGTGTTTGAGTTGATTGTTAATTTCAGGAAGTTAATTTTCAGTGTTTGTGACTGTCGATTTGATTTTATGATCTGCAGATATAGTTTAGGTTAAATTATTTTTTCAGTTAACATCGTGATCTGAATACGACGATTATTGAGGTTTTAGTTTGTTATCGACGGTTTGTTGGTGTCAATTAGTGAATCGCGGAAGACTTAAGTCAAGTTAACTGACTATTCATTATAGTTTTAATTTCATGAATTTTCGTATAAACTGCACTGGTGGTCATGTAGGTAGAACTTTGTTCTCATAAACAAATTCAATCAATTCAGTTTATGATCTGTAGTGGATATGAGGACATCTAACTACTTAACCGTGTCAAGGATAATCTTGATCTAAATTTGATACTATGACAACATGTTTGGGTTTTAGTTGAATGTTGCAGGAGTTTAGTGTTTGATTTGTAAGTGGTTTCGACTTGTAACTCTAGCGAATTTGAATCATGTTAGTAACCAAGTTCAATGCTGTATTTTTTGGTAAAGGGGCTGGTTTATAACTCTAGAGAATTTAAGTCATGTTATATGATAAATTATTCTGCTTAATATTTTCAATTATGCAACCTTATCCGCATCTAATTGGTTGTAGAATAATGTATGCTTTAGTTATCTTTGTAAAGCTAAAAACTATCAAGAGATGGAGTTCATATGATATTTGGTTGAATATTACTATAGACAATAAGATCGGAAATTTTGATTATTATATGCAATCAACTCAATATTATGTAATTTTTTTGTGGTAAAACTGTAAAACAAATCTGTGTTAAGAAGATCAGTCATGGACTCAGAGGGCATCCACAGATCCACTTGTGTGATCAGGATACAAACAAGCATAACAAGCAAAAATCCACTGATATTTAGGGTCCGGAGAGGGTGAGATTTGAGCAAAACTTCTGTATTCCATAGGATAAAGAGAATGCTCCAAGACGGGAAGGCTTGTGTGATCAGGACGCTTGTTTTTTTTTCTTATTTAGTGATCAGTGTAGGAATCAACAGTGACGAGCTACAATTAATTGTAATAAAGAAAATGCTCCAAGACGGCAAGGCTTGTGTGATCAGGACACTTGTTTTTTTTTTCTTATTTAGTGATCGGTGTATGAATCAACAGTGACGAGCTACAATTAGTTGTAAATTGTAATTAATAATATGCACTAAATTTTATACCTCTTCACAAATTCGGTGTATTTGGGTGATTGTAAGGATTTACATTGACAAGTTGGAAAATGGGAGTATGGGACAATATGCTATTAAGTTCATCCTACAACATTTCAAATTGTCTTATAAAGGGATTGATTGTACCTGGCTATATATGCCTGATTATGTGATCGGGATACATATATTATTATTTTTATGGTCATATCTATACAGAACAAATATTTTCAGATGTTAAATTACATCACATCACATTGAACAAAGTCCATTTACGCAGTTTATCAGAAATTTATCCGTTTCTCATTGGTTATTGACTTATTGTTGTGGATTGCAATTACTAATTTTAATCAATCATGGCAATCTTATACAAGCAGTTTCCATCAACCTATGCGAGGATTAAATAGCCAAGATCATAGTAGCAAGTAGCCAAGTACACACAACAATGTAAATTTAAATTTTAATTGTTTGACTATTTCAGGAATTTAACATTGAGAAATTGCAATTAGTGGAGGCAGAGAAAAAGAAGATCCGGCAGGAGTATGAACGTAAACAAAAGCAAGTCGAAGTTCGAAAGAAAATGTAAAAATCTCTAGCAATTTAACTCATTTTTTGTGCACCTCATTTGCAACATTTTATGTTTGTTTGTTCTTCTGTTACAAATGTTCATTAGTTTAATAGTTTGAGGATGACCATCATGTGGTTTAGATCTTTTATTTTTTTTAGTGTTAAAGGTAAGCAGGTAATTCAGTTTTAGCAATTGCTATTATAGAAGTTTGCATCTAATTACTTTTCACAATTTTTATGGCAGTGAATATTCCATGCAACTGAATGCTTCTCGCATCAAGGTTCTTCAAGCACAAGATGACTTGGTAAGTGCCATGAGAGAAGCATCATCAAAAGATCTTCTGAAAGTGAGCCATCACAATTTTCTACACCATCATGACTATGAAGGATTGTTGAAATCTCTAATTGTTCAGGTACTAATTAAACATATATTAACCCTTATATAAATTTATAATAATACCATATAATATTAAACAAGGTATGTGCTTACAGGGTTTACTCAGATTGAAAGAGCCATCTGTGTTATTACGTTGCCGGAAAGAAGATGAGCATCTTGTTCAAAAGGTTCTTGATGCAGCAAAGGCAGAATATGCAGAGAAAACAAATGTTCATGAACCTGAGATCATAGTTGACAGTGTCCACCTTCCACCTGCCCCGTCCGACGATGACCCTCATGCTCTTTCCTGGTACATTTTTATTTTAAAATTTTGTTTTCTGTATTCATTCATTTTTTTATCATGCCTTCTTTTGAAAGTGATTTACTTAGAGATTGAAAAAACATTATCTTGTGATGTTGTTTGGGGTTTTCAGCTCTGGAGGTGTGGTTCTGGCTTCTCGTGATGGTAAAATTGTGTTTGAGAACACCCTTGATGCTCGTTTGGATGTTGTATTTCGTGGGAAACTTCCTGAGGTACATTTTCTTTTACATCCCTTTTGCTCTTAAACAAATATTGGGTAGTTGGCACTTGGCATATTACTTATAATTTATAAATGATTATAATAACTGTTAGTCTACATAAGTTATAAAATATTGCATATTTTCTCCTGAACGAACATACAAATTTCATGTTCGGGTATGGTTTATGGCATCTGTCCAAAACTATTCAAGAAGCAAAGTAATTATCCCCCAAAAAAAAATTCTGAAATTTCTTATTAAAACGTTGAATATATGATATCCTTTGATCTACGATGATCACTTTGACCAAACACCGTGTAAAATGGATTTCGGGTTTTTGATAATCCTTCCAAATCCACAGTATTGATAATCCCAACTATGTCATGCGGATTGGTTATCATATAAAGCCAATGATTTACATTAGTAGGTGACAACCCATGCCGAATTACTTAGGAATGGGTAAAATGGTGAATTATAAACTTTGTTAAAGTGAAATGGATACAGGAAATACAGATTGATAGTTTTTTTAAAAGTAATTTTAACCACATAATTCTATATTGTTTATTCAAAAAGATAAAGTTTATTTCTGAAATAATTAAATCATATTCAAGTATTTAAACACAAATTCTTTATAAAAAATAAAAAAATTTCTGAACATAACCATTTCTGCCAGACCCAATCCAACCCTGTCTATAAGATTATCTGTTTTGACATGTTACTTGGCCGATCGGTCCGTCTTGCCATCTAAATTTTCATGGTCACACAGCAAAATTAAAGAACGATTCGTGTGTTTTTTGTTAGCTTTTGATTCGAGACTTGTGTGTGCAGATTCGCAGGCTGTTGTTTAGCCAGGTGGCTGCTTAAAAGAGTATGGGGATGTCTTGTATCTATCTATCTATTTGTTCCAAGCTTGTCAGCACTAAAGAGAAGAAACCAGAATCGGATGATTTTCAGTGTAGTTCAGGTCGTCATCATGGTATTTTTAATATTTATGTTATTGTGATCCTTTGCTTAGGGACGCTTGTTTGAGCGAAATCCTTGTCAAAGGACACAGGTCATTTGTTTGAATAAATAAAGGATGTGTGTTACGTACCCTGTATTCTTTTAAGAATTATTTTGTCACCCTTGTGGATCGACTTTTGCTGGTGAAATGTAATGTTTAAGACCTCGTTTGAAACTTATGTGCTCATGGGTTGCTTAAACTTTTGGTTATTTTGTGTATTTCTTGATACATAGTGATCTTGATCTTGTCGGGTTTTTAGTTTTTTACTTTTCTTGGCTGTGGATGCGTGGAGCCTTTTGATGTGGATGCTCTCAAAGGGTTATTCTATGATGTTAGATGCCACGGAGTGGGAACTGAGGGAGTGTGGGGACGAGAACCCCCTCACCCGTATAGAAATAAAGCCTCAGTTCATCGTTAAAATGGTACTTACGTAAATTTTGATATAAAAACGAAATTCTAATTTATGTTTACGTGTTGGTTAATAAATTTTTTTACTACAAATAATGTTTTTGGATGAAAATAATAAAATTTGTAAAAACAAAATCTTTTTAGATGAAAATGATAAATATCATGAAACCATAAGGAAGAAAACGAAAATTGAATCCGTAAAACAAAAAAGTTGGTTTTGCATAATGTTACCGATGTGACATGGGCCATGGGCCGGGTCAGTTGCATTGGGCTGGGGTGAGCAACAAAAAATCTATGTTTTGATTCTACAAAACTCTCTGCAAGAATTGAATACTAATCGAGATAGAGGAATTGCCGAATTGGAATTAAAATATCTTTTGGAAATCAATTCTCAATAATAATAATAAAACTATATCGAATTACAGGCTTTCCCGGTGGCCATAATTCCGACGGAGTTGTTTTGTAGGGGAATTAGCAATTAACGAATATATTAAAAAGTCCCACCTAACATGTTCAGTTTGTGATTATAATGATCGAAGATATTATTTCACTTTTAAATTTAAATCATTTCATTTTTAAGGAAATCTTTTCGTAAGATATCATGACTACATGATCTTATAGAACTGATAATCGCGTTTCAATTATTTTATAGAAAGTAAAAGCAAATAAAAAAAACTGACGTGCCATCATATTAAGTGAACAGAACAAAATTCAATGCATGTTACCCCACGGCTTTTTTGACCTGGCTTATGAAATTTATGTTGCATATGGAAATTCAATTTTGGTTTTGCATAATGCATGTTACACCAAGTTTCGTAAATCGACATCTCCTATACGTCTTGCATAGATTCCCGGAGGGGGGTGTCAGAGGACTATACACCTCATATAGTCCTATATGCCCCCTATACGATATGTATAACAAATTTTAACACTGATTACAAAGAAAAAAATCAAGAGGTTGTCGGAAGGGTTATACGACCCGCATAGGACTATACGACTCACTTATACGATGCGTATGGTGATATACAACCGGTATAAAAATTTAAAGTGTTGATTTATAATCAGAGGTGCCTTAATATCGGGGCCTTTATTTTTTGACTATTTAACTCTCTATTTATACGAAACATATACTACTACTAATCTAACTCAAAACCCTATTAGATAAATAAATATATAACCCAACTCAATATTACTCTAATACAAACTCAACCAAACAATTAATAAAACCAGTAATAAGTATTGTCTTCGTTCGGTCTACTAGATTTCGACATCTCCATCTTATTCATCATCAACACGATAATAATCATGATCATCTCCTTGATACCTTCCTGCTATCCTCTTTTCTTTTCTTTTCTAGTGTCGCCTCGATTGTTTCCAATAGTCTCCTTTAAGACTCACAAACTCAAGCGGAATCACACAAATTACATAACCTGACTCCGAGCTCAGGATAACAAGAAACGACTCAAAGACGGCTGCCAATACCCGTCACATAAATCATTAGAACCAACATAATTTAGCATTAGTTAGAAGATACTAATTCATGAATCGACCCCTCCTTGGTGTATCCATGAAAGTACTATTCTTTTTCTCAGCTTGATAGCAACAATGTGATTGTGACCGTCTTAGTTTTACATTAGTAACTATGTTAGTAGCTAAATTAGATTAAATCAGTAGAATTTAATGTGTGTTGCAGGCTTGCAGCGAGAGTTATAGTCTATCTTAGTTATACGTCTAACTATGTTAGTAACTAAATCATGAACTCTCCTCGCGTTACGGGGCGAGTTATAGTACAAGTAACTATGTTACTGACAAAATAGATTAAATTTAGTATAATTTTTCGCGTGTTGCGTCGAAAGTTATGGTTTGAGTTAATTCTAGGATAAATGCACCTAATTTCACTAATGTTTATAGAAAAAACATTAAAATACATTAGAACATGATTTGGCACTTGAATTCAAGTATGCAAATATATCTTTATCATGTTATATAATTCCCAAGTAACTTGGGTTTTAGGTCAATGTATTATGTGTCAATGTATCGTTAGATAAAGTCATAAAACCCGAAGGTTTTGGTTCAGTTATGCTTAATATCGTGTTCCATAAAAGAGCTAAATAATTTTATAAAACTAATACGCGTATGATAATAAACTTACATATGGTCATTAAATAATGTCACCAGGAGTACCAACAAACAAGTAGTGGCATTGTTCATCATAAAAAGTAAAGGTTTATTTTATTTATTATGATTCACCTAATTCATCGATATTTATTGAGTGACACGGTTATCCACATGCTTACAAAAATATAATAATATGCTAACATATTTCTTACTTTATTTCATTGAAGTTTTTTTGTTATTACAACAACATTGTGAAAACTACTCTGACGTTCGTTTCAATTCAAAATCTTCTTTATTTGTCAATTTAATACTGTAATTTATCAAAAATCAATTATTGAATCTTATTTTTTATACTACTATTTTCGTCCTCCGCCACTGGATCAAACTAATATTTTTATAATATTAAACAAAATAGGTTTTTCACATGTTTTAATATATCAAAGTATCAAACTATTGAATCTTAAGGCTGTTAAACAAACAAAAGTGTTACTATATCTTATGAAGTTTAACAAAATTTACCATAGTATTCGTATGGGTCAAATTGTTGAGAATAACCTCGAACAAACTAGAGTATAACATTCATATCTAGCGCAATCAAACAACAATGTTCCCTACCTAATCGAAATATAAGATCAATTGAACATTAAACACATGAGTGTTGAAAATTGAAAAGCAATCAAAATACGAATGGCAATGCTTTATAGAACAACAAAGCAATCGAACCTTAATTGAAGAATAGAGCTAATGACAACAACAATCTCAATCGAATAGGTAATGATATCAAAGTGCTAGATCGAAAAAAGTTACTCGAACACAAATGCAGCCTCAATCGAATAGGTAAAGATGTTTGAACTTTGTTGAAATCGAACCTCGTCTCCCTAGTCGCATGTAGAAATTGAAGCTTTCTAAGATGGATTAGGGTTAATCGGGTAGTCTCCTAGTCACAGTTAGGAATAAAAGGCTTTCATATTATCAAACTGTGTTCATTAGTTTTAATTAAATATTAATTGGTTTTAATTAAATATTAATTGGCTAATTGGTTATTTAAGGTGTTGATAAAGACTAAAATACCCTTATTTGTTGTTTAAAGATTATTTTTTCAAATTGTTTTAACATAACAGTTATAAAAGTTGGTTATATTTAGTGAGTTACCTCGACTTACGGTTAAATTTGATAGAAATAATCACTAATTTGTAACCAAATTCTCTATATAATTCTCTTAAGATTTTTAATTTTAGAAAATTATCATATAAACACTTTTTATCAACAATAATAAATATTAAAACTTAAGTAACTTCTGCTACTAAAAAAATATGATTTTTCTTTAAAAAGTTATTATATCCATCTACTTATTAGGTTATGTGTTATTCCTTGGCGAATGTAACAAAAAAATTGTTTTAACTAAGCGCATATAAACAGTGAGTATGATCAAACTCACACTAATAAACATGTATTATATCTTAGGTACTGTTAGTGTACCCGTTTTTTAATTATTACTTAATTGTTATAAATAATTTTGCGTGTGTGCATGTATATGTATATATAACATAATATTAAACAACTATTTAAAAAAATATAAAACATAAGTCATATAATAGTCTCGAAAAGGTTCTGTTTGGGCTCGTTTGGGTTGAGCAGGTGTTGGTTGAATAAGTGGTTGAAAGAATTTATATTTCATTGGTTGAATGAACGATTGAAAGAACAAGTGGTTTGATCAACGGGGTAGGTTGAATGATTGTGTTGAAGAATTAAATAAGTTGTGAGAAATTATAAGAAAATTTTAATGGTATCCATCATAATTTTTGTGAATATTTTTTTATATTTATTTAAGTTATTCTAACAGTTGTATTCTTGAAACAAAAACCGAACAATCAAAAGTGGAGAGCCCCACACTCGTGACTATAGTCTCACCAACATCTTATGCTCCTGCTAACGTCCTTGAGGGGTTGTGTTTCACGCCCATGATAGTCCTACGTGGCTCCCGACCACCCCTCAATCACGCCACCATATATTAAACATAGTCTCAAGCGCATGACTAAAAAAGGTTTTAATCTTATACCCTAGTAATCTAGAAGTATTGGTAATTCACCTCCACAAAAATATCGTGAGTTTATATTATAACAAGCGTAAGTTGATAGATGTTTAGTATAATATTATAGATAATAGATGTTTAGTATAATATTATAGATAATAGATGTTTAGTATAATATTATAGATAATAGATGTTTAGAATAATATTAATCGTTGAGTGTTTTTTTTTTTCTAAAATCAAACCAAACACCGTACTATCAATATCTATCAAACAAACAACCACGTCTTATCAGTTTGGCCCATAATAATAATAATAATAATATAGACCCTAAAAGTTAAAAGGACAGATCCTTTTGTGTTTCAGTCACGTGTAAACCATTGTTTGTTGGGGATTAACAGTTTAACAGATGTTTATCAACCAAAGGTTCTACCAACTCACGCTGGTTCCAATGCTTCACAAATCCACTTTGACTATCCCTTCGTACTAATAAATTTTTTTAGCGAAATTTTCTTGCTTTGCATACTCTTAAATTATATCAAATTACATCATGCATTACATCCACTTTGACTATCCCTTCATACTAATATATTTTTTCTGGAACGACAAATTTATCTTACTCATACTCCTAAATTACATCAAATTACATCATGCATGTGTTTGAACACATGAACTCCCCTTTAAAAAGTAAAATCTTTACCTCTTTTATAATTTTACCTTTTTCTTCTGTATTCCACTTTAAATGTGGGATGCTAGATTACTTTTTAGTTCTTTTAAAAAGTATACACACAACTCAAAATATGAGTGGATTAAAAAAAAACTTATAATTTCACATTAATTTTCTTTAATCTAGCAAGAAAATACGGTTAGAAAAATAGTAAACATGGTTTTTCGCTAACTCTAAAAGTAGTAAGAGAGAATCACACATTCATATGTAGCGAGAAAATATATGATGTTAGGTCTATGATACTTAGGCCTAAATAGTGTAATTGAGTAGTAAGCTTAATTTATATCTCTTAGAGTATTCATAGTGCGTTCCCTATATATATATATGTAAGTGGATGTCTTATATTTGAGAAATACAATAAAACCCTCATAAATTTTTTAGTATTTTTGAAAAGAATTGTAAGTAGATGAAAGAAAAAATATAATGGTAAATACATGAAAAACCATATTTAATTGAAAATAAAATAAAAAAGTAATAATGTTTAATGTAATAACATGATTGAATTTATTAGAAAATGTTTAACTATGGGGTGGTTAAGAGTTCTCAGAGCTAAATTTTTTGTCGTTTTTCTTTATTTAATGATATGCATAAGCATATCTCAAATCTACAAATCTTTTGAACAAAATAATATTTAATAATATAGGAATCCATCTTAATATATTGGATGTAGACTTGTAGTTGGTGTCTTCATACCTTTCAAATCTATCTCCGCGACTTTTAGCACCACGTTTTAGTATTCTACATATAATGATGTTTACTTGTTTGTTTGTACTTTGGCTTGTAATAATAACGTATAATGATATTTAAATTAACCACTAGAGGTATGAGTTCCTAAAAGAATCAAATATTGACATCTAATGATTCAAACTCAATAATTAACCTTCGATTTTCAAGGATTCTGTGACATCCCGTATTTCCAGGTTAACACTGTAAATTCAACCTTCAACTATTTCAACATTCTAAACTGATAAGTTATTTATTTAATTAACTTATTTGATTATTTGATTTAATAAATTAAAGCAAACAAATTTTGGTTTAGGTAAGTGTAACCACGAACGATTAAGTTTCCGAACAACCTGGATGCACATTTTATTACATAATTAATATTAAATATTAAATACTAATAATGGTTCGTACGGTCACGCGTTTCACGACTCGGTTACGGTTCCGGTTGTCAATTTCCCATCCACACACAAGCACATTCAAAACTGTATAAAACTCAATTATTCTCACGTATACAAATTTATGTACAAAAATAACCGTTGTATATATATATATACATACCACACAATATTTACTACACACATATATAATATATACTTTACACACACATAACAACACACAAGAACGTTCACATGCATATAAATATTATAATTTACACACCACACTCAAACATGAATATACACATTCACAATATCCCAGCATGAATATATAATGGCCCACACATAAATCAGAATCCACATGCATAAAATTATATTTTGAACACCTGCACACACCAAACACAACACAATATAATTCGTCCTCATGCCTTAATCACGTTCACAGTTCACACAAAGCACATACCCATATTACGCAGGGCACTTACAACACCCAATATAATTATTATGAGCAGCCCCATAGCACAAAGAATACATACCTACGCATGCATCCTCCCAACATTTATAGTGAGCATATATACATACAATTCGATATATATATATATATATATAT